>JAACNH010008117.1:0-13565 GCA_019447015.1 Hymenochirus boettgeri
TATTGTTAGAAACACCCTCAGATTGTTTTAACCCCCCTAGTATGTTATAAATCCCCTAGTAATGTTATAACCCCTAGTATGTTATTAATCCCCTTGTAAAGTTTTTAACCCAATGGTAATGCTATGGACCCCCATAGTGATGCATTAACCTCCTAGTATCGTTATTACCCTCTATAATTTATTTAACCTACAAATAATGCTATTTACCCCAAGTAATGCATTAAAACCTGTAAGTTATTAACCCCCAGTAATGTTATTAAACCTCTAGTAATGTTATTAACCAACAAGTAAAGTTATTAACATCTTTGTAATGTTATAAAACCCCTAGTAATGTTATTAACCAACTATTAAGTTATTACACCCGTGTAATGTTCTAAACTCCCTAGTAATGTTATTAACCAATTAATAAAGTTATTAACCCCTAGTAATGTTATTAACCCCCTAGTAATGTTATAAACCCCTAGTATGTATAAACCCCTATTATGTTTAAATCCCTAGTATTTATTACCCCCTAGTAAAGTTATTAACCCCCTAATAAGGTTATTAATCCCCTAGTAATGTTATAAACCACTAGTAAAGTTATTAACCCCTAGTAATGTTTATAACCCCCTAGTAATGTTATAAATCCCCTAGTAATGCTATAAACCCCTAGTAAGTTATTAACCCTATAGTAATGTTATTAACCCCCGTAATGCTATTCAACCCCTAGTAATGTTATTAACCAACTAGTAAAGTTATTAACCCCTAGTAATGTTATTAACACCCCTGTAATGTTATAAACCCCCTAGTAATGCATTACCCCTAGTAATGTTATTAACCCCCAAGTAAAGTTATTAACCCCCTAATAATGTTCTTAACCCCCTAGTAAAGTTATTATCCCCCTAGTAAAGTCATTAACCCCCTAATAATGTTCTTAACCCCCTAGTAAGGTATTACCCCTCTAGTGAAGTTAATAAGCCCTAATAATGTTTTACCCCTATTATGTTTACTAGGGGGTTAATAACTTTACTAGGGGGTTAATAACATTACTAGGGGGGTAAAACATTAATAGGGGTAAAACATTATTAGGGCTTATTAACTAGTAGTATTAACCCCCTAGTAAAGTTATACCCCATAATGTTATTACCCCCTGGTAATGTTATACCCCCCCGTAGTAAAGTTATTAACCCCTATAATGTTTATTCCCCCCTAGTAATTAATGTTATTACCCCTAGTAATGTTATTACCCCCGATAAAGTTATTAAGCCCCAGTAATTGTTATTACCCCTAGTAAGTTACTAACCCCCTAGTAATGTTATTACCCTCTAGTAATGTTTAATCCCCTAGTACTGTTATAACTCCTAGTAATGTTATAAACCAACCCCCTAGTAATTTTATTAACCCCCTAGTAATTTATAAATCCCCTAGTATGTTATTACCCCCTAGAAGTTATTACCCCTTTTTTAGTAAGTTATTAAGCCCCTAGTAATGTTATACCCCCTAGTAAGTTACTAACCCATAGTAATTTTATTACCCTCTAGTAATGTTATAAATCCCCTATTAAGTTATTACCCCCCTAGTAAAGTTTATTAACCCCCTAGTAATGTTATTCCCCCCTAGTAATGTTAATGTAATTACCCCTAGTAATGTTATAACCCCCCTAGTAAAGTTATTAAGCCCCTAGTAATGTTATTACCCCCTAGTAAAGTTACGAACCCCCGAGTAATGTTATTACCCTCTAGTAATGTTATAAAATCCCCTATAAGTTTAAACCCCCTTAATGTTATTAACCCCCTAGTATGTTTAATACCCTAGTATTTATACCCTAGTAATGTTATTACCCCCTAGTAAAGTTATTTAACCCTAGTAAGTTTTACCCCCTATAAGGTTACTAACCCCCTAGTAGTTTATTACCCCTAGTAATGTTATAAATCCCCTAGTAATGTTATAAACCTCCTAGTATGTTATAACCCCCTAGTATGTTATTAACCCTTTAATTTATAATCCCCTAGTAATGTTATTAAACCCCTAGTAATGTTATTAATCCCCTTGTAAAGTTTTTAACCCAATGGTAATGCTATGGACCCCCATAGTGATGCTATTAACCTCCTAGTATCGTTATTACCCTCTAGTAATTTATTTACCTACAAATAATGCTATTTACCCCAATTAATGCTATTAAAACTAGTAAAGTTATTAACCCCAAGTAATGTTATTAAACCTCTAGTAAGTTATTAACCAACAAGTAAAGTTATTAACATCTTTGTAATGTTTAAAAACCCCTAGTAATGTTATTAACCCTAGTAAAGTTATTACACCCGTGTAATGTTCTAAACTCCCTAGTAATGTTATTAACCAATTAATAAAGTTATTAACCCCTAGTAATGTTATTACCCCCTAGTAATTTTATTAAACCCCTAGTAATGTTATAAAACCCCTAGTATGTTATAATCCCCTAGTAATGTTATAAACCCCCTAGTAAAGTTATTAACCCCCTAATAAGGTTATTAATCCCCTAGTAATGTTATAAACCACTAGTAAGTTATTAACCCCTAGTAATGTTATAACCCCCTATATGTTATAAATCCCCTAGTAATCTATAAAACCCTAGTAAAGTTATTACCCCTATAGTAATGTTATTACCCCCAGTAATGCTATTCAACCCCTAGTAATGTTATTAACCAACTAGTAAAGTTATTAACCCCTAGTAATGTTATTAACACCCCTGTAATGTATAAACCCCCTAGATGCTATTACCCCTAGTAATGTTATTAACCCAAGTAAAGTTATTAACCCCCTAATAATGTTCTTAACCACCCCTAGTAAAGTTATTATCCCCCTAGTAAAGTCATTACCCCCCCAATATGTTCTTAACCCCTAGTAAAGGTATTACCCCTCTAGTGAAGTTTAAGCCCTAATAATGTTTTACCCCTATTAATGTTTTACCCCCCTAGTAATGTTATTAACCCCCTAGTAAAGTTATTAACCCCCTAGTAATGTTATTACCCCCTGGTAATGTTATTACCCCCCTAGTAAAGTTATTAACCCCTAGTAATGTTATTCCCCCCTAGTAATGTTAATGTTATTACCCCTAGTAATGTTATTAACCCCCTAGTAAAGTTATTAAGCCCCTAGTAATGTTATACCCCCTAGTAAGTTACTAACCCCCTATGAATGTTTTTACCCTCTAGTATGTTATAAATCCCCTAGTAATGTTATAAACCTCCTAGTAATGTTATAAACCCCCTAGTAATGTTATTAACCCCCTAGTAATGTTATAAATCCCCTAGTAATGTTATTACCCCTAGTAATGTTATTAACCCCCTAGTAAAGTTATTAAGCCCCTAGTAATGTTATTACCCCCTAGTAAAGTTACTAACCCCATAGTAATGTTATTACCCTCTAGTAATGTTATAAATCCCCTAGTAATGTTATTACCCCCCTAGTAATGTTATTAACCCCTATATGTTATTCCCCCCTAGTAATGTTAATGTTATTACCCCTAGTAAGTTATTCCCCCTAGTAAGTTATTAAGCCTAGTAATGTTATTACCCCCTAGTAAAGTTACTAACCCCCCTAGTAATGTTATTACCCTCTAGTAAGTTATAATCCCCTGTAATGTTATAAACCCCTAGTAATGTTATTAACCCCCTAGTATGTTATAAATCCCCTAGTAATGTTATTACCCCAGTAATGTTATTACCCCCTAGTAAAGTTATTAAGCCCCAGTAATGTTATTACCCCTAGTAAAGTTATAACCCCCTGTAATGTTATACCCTCTAGTAATGTTATAAATCCCCTGTAATGTTATAACCCTCCTAGTAATGTTATAAACCCCCTAGTAATGTTTTAACCCCTATAATGTTATAAATCCCCTAGTAATGTTATTCCCTAGTAAAGTTATTAACCTCTTAGTAAAGTTAACCCCTAGTAATGTATTACCCCCTGGTAATGCTATTAACCCCTAGTTATGTTATTGCCCCCAGTAATGTTATTACCCCTAGTAATGTTATTACCCCCTATAATGATATAAATCCCCTAGTATGTTATTAACCCCCTAGGAATGTTTACCCCCTATTAAGTTATTACTCCCTAGTACCCCCAGCTTTATAGATCTGCCATTATGTGTTCAATGTGTGTTTCAGTATATGGTGTATACAGTTGACAGATAATAGCAGAACATCCATTATTGTGGAATCTGAGACACAACTCCAGCATCCCAATCATCCTTCATTTATAATGGAACCTGGAACCAGTATTTGAATTAAAGCTAAATGGGCACATGTTAGAAATCACCTGAGCAATTGGAGCGACTAGTTAAAGGGAGGGGGGCTGCCCCATATAGTAATTCTGCTCAGTTTCCCTTTAACACGTCTCCCATAGGCTGGAGCAAAGCTGCCCTGGTGGCTGTGTCTAGTGGAACTAACCTGCGTTGCTGCTGTCACTGTTCTGTGTTGTCACTGGGAAGGAGCGCAGCGCGCTCTCTCCGCTGTCCGTGGTGCTGATCTCCGTTCTGTGCACGGGACGAGGGACAGAATGGGGAGGGACGCATATCGATTCACAGTCTACAGGAGACCCCACTGTTCTCTCTATGTAGATCCAGTGTGACCCGCTGCTGTAGGATCCGTGACCCGCTGCTGTAGGATCCAGTGCCCCGCTGCTGTAGGTCCAGTGTGACCCGCTGCTGTAGGATCCAGTGTGACCCGCTGCTGTAGGATCCGTGTGACCCGCTTGCGGTAGGATCCAGTGTACCCGTTCTGTAGGATCCAGTGTGACCCGGTTCTTTAGGATCCAGTGTAACCGGTTCTGTAGTATCCATGTGCCCCGGTTCTGTAGGATCGAATGTGACCTGCTGCTATAGGAGGCATTGGCACCCACTGCTGTAGGATCCAGTGTGACCCGGTTCTGTAGGATCCAGTGTGACCGGTTCTGTAGGATCCGGTGTGACCGGTTCTGTGGATCCAGCGTGACCGTTTTCTGTAGGATCCAGTGCTCCGGTTGTCCTTGTCGTTTCCAACATCACTGGGAGGGAAAAGTTCTGGATCTCCCTTGTCTCTGTTACTTTCCATTCGGCCATTGACCAACACATTGAACACATAGAACCCATTGCCCTGGTAGGAGGGGGTCCAGGCTGGGACATGGTGATACATTCTTCAAGCTGTTGCTGCTGGCTGTTTGTGCTGCTGAACCCCCCTAACACACACACACACAGACACACAGCACAGACACACTTACTATGTGGGACCTCCAGTACAGAAGGGCACATGATCTGTGGATTGTTACTGTGTATGGTGACTATCAGTGACTATCAGTGAGTGCTGAATGGTCTGTGTACCATGAAAAGACCCTGGGAGGACAGTCTCTCTAATTCCACCACCATGGGTCCATGGTATCACTAGGATGGGATGACTGCTATCTACTGGCACCAAGCTGTCCTGCTACATCATGGGGTTAACCCTTTAGAGGTAGGGGCACTGGAAAGAGGAAACTTTCCAACAGACCAGTCCCATATCATGTATGACCTTTCCCTATTCCATTGCTTGCAGACACAGACCCTATGTCTTATTAGGAAATAGGAGATTATTGATACCATCTCTGTCCTTTATTGGGTTTTTCTATAGAATGTAGGTATGTGCACAGCCCCCTACCACCCCCCCCCCCCCACCCCCCACATTGCTAATATTTGATAGATCCATTTTTCCAATCCTTTTTCCCAGTACATGAATAAGGTTGATGGTAAAGCTATCTATCATTGCTGTAAAGCATTCATGTTGCATTGTGCCATTCTACTCTATTGATAAAAGTGCAGATAACCTGTAGCATTGTGAGTGCTGGGTATTGAAGCTTATACAGTGATATAAGACTTTGGCATTCCAAAGCTCCCAGGTGTTAACTTGAGTTTTGTACACCTAGTAACTGCACAAGCACCTTACAAATCGCTAACAAATAGCTTAATGTCAAACATGCTGCTGTAATAGCCCACGTCCTCCCAGCTCTGAAAGCTCAGGGAAAACTGCAGTGTCAGTGTAGCTTCATTTTATTCCTTCATGCAGCTGTTGCTCAGAATCGTGCACCCTTTGATAAGCTCAGTTCAAACACAATTTCAAAGATTTCATTTCTTACAGGGAGCTAAACTGCTTGTTATTCTAACACTGACCCTTTTAGTCAGACCTAAGGTCTTGAAGATTTCTATTTTAGATCAAGATAGACACTACAAAAGATAAAGTGTTAGTCAGTGATGTGTGTGTGTGTGTGTGTGTGTGTGTGTCTGTGAGTTTTATTCTAATACAGGAAGGGGAATATTGCACCAATCATCGTTTTATTGATACCTTGTCATAATGTTTTGGAAAATTGTTATTTATCAACATATCTCTTACACCATTATGAACTAGGTAGCAAAGGTAGCACAACTATATCTGTCTATCCACATACTTACCTACCTATCATCTATCTGTACATATTGGGTTAAAGGCACTTTTGAGCATCTTTTTTGTCTTTATTCAACATATAGGCGCCTATGAATTTGATGTTGAGTATTGATAGCATTCACGAACTAGACTCTCTTAAGAGATGGTAAAATTCAGAATGCAGAGAGATCTCTGGCACACATGGCACATAACTACCGTACAAATGAAAGTTTTTTATTTTCAGCTTTTAAAATGAATCCATTGATTGCAACTGCATTATGCAGAATGTTATGCACCACACTTTTCTGTTTTTCACTGCATTTACCAATTGTATATGCAGTGCTCAGTGCAGTATGACACACCAGCAAGTCTTATGCATGAATGATGATGTCATTGTGCAGGACTGCTGATCAGTGCATTGTATATATATTATGAAATCAAAACTGAACCAGTTTAGCTATATCCTTTATTGGCATCAGACCAAATTCTAGAAACCAGTAGGACATTTAATATTAATAGAGAGCTGCATTTGTTAACAGAATCCCATACAGTTGAGTTTCACACTTCCTATTATTTTACATATTTGTTCTCCTCTCAAAAAAGCAGTAAGAACAATAATTCCATTAGATCCTTTAGGTCGGTAGCTTCCCAGGTATTATGAACTACAAGTTTCAGCACCCCTCCCCCAACAGTCTCAGCTGTAGTTAACAATAAGTGGAATGTCATGAGATATGGAGATATCCTTTATTTGCCTTTTGGATGACTACACTGAGAGGCACTTACTGCAATGAGTGAATGAGCCCTGCCCATGCTGGTGTTGGTGCCCCTACCCCTAGCCCCCAAAATAATAGCATAAATGTGTTCCACATTGCAGATCTCCATCTGCCAAATACAAGCTCCTATGGTATTTTTAATGAACCAAAGTAAACCTCCTATTCTTAGAAATGTTTGAGATGCTCTTAGCCAATGAGGCTGCCAGTCCTGTGTACCACACAAAAGTATAGCCTCATTCATACTCTTGTCTTTAAATAATCCCAATTGGGACCTTTTGGCCAGGGTGATATCAAAGAAAATCAGCCTAAAAACGGTGACACATGTTGTCTATGATCTAATAACCCACAAGGATCTGGGCTTAGTTGCATTGATCTCCATATTTTATAACATTCCTTGCTCAGTTTTTAATGCCTAATTCACATGCATGACCTTCTATTAAAGCCAATAGGACGTGTGCCAATATCATCCTTTTTTCCTTTTTTGGAAAGTGTTTAATAAACTTTTAGAGGTTGCTTTTGAATTATTTGTTAATAAGTTGCCAAATGCTAAAAAAAAAATGCAAAACAAATGTCTATAAACATATCTGTTGCATTCAATTAGATCTAATGGACTAATTGAATACAACAGATATACCATGAACTGGATGAATGAGAACCTTCACAAGCAAATATCTATAACATTTGTAATATGGTTTTACGTGTGTGGTGTGTCTGTGACAATGAACTATTAGTCCATAATAAAAAGGTATCACCTTATCCTACTTACTTCTCTTAGTGTGTATGTGTGTGTATGTTAGTATACAATTAAAAGGGCTGACATTTCTCAATCACTGGTCCCACTTTAACCCATCCATCATCATTCAATAAACTGCAGGCAAAGAATCAAAAGCAGTCAGAAAGCTTAAAGCCCATACAGGTGTACCTTGATCATATCTGTTTATTGCCATTCCAGCCTCTTTTGTACAAATTTCCTACTATCCATTTTAAAATGTTTTTGTTGGTGTGGACATTCTTGGATTACATTACTGCCAAACGTAGACATAATGATGAAAGTAGCAGTTTTTAATTAAGCTTTTATAAAGGACTTTGACCACAGAGTAATTTAGGCATCCGACACATTAATATAAGCATTTTTCTAACCACTCTGAAGAGCTGGTAGACCTTTCAGTGAAGTGTTATTACAAAAGAAAGCATTTCATTATCCAGGAACAGCTATTACTTGTAGAAATCTCAAAACATTAACTGATTCACACCCAGGGATGCAGTTAAGTTGGAAGACACACACTGCCCAAGGACAAGTTAAGGCTAATTAATAAATGTTATATGATTATGTGCCCCTGTGTTCAGATCAAGGGTTACAAACAATGTTACATACACAGTTCTTCACAAAGGAAATAGTGTGTTAATTTACAGAAAAGCCCCTCTACTCTATCAGCCAACTCAAGAGGTTTTGCAAAAGGTAAACCATGTAACTATTATTTATATGCAATATATACAGCCTAGATCTATGCAAACAACGGCCTTTACTAAGAATTCTTGCAATTGACTAAGAAGGCTCAGGCAAACAGACCAAGGAGTTTGCATTTATGTTTCTCACTTCTTGGTTTTCAGCTATATCTGTAAAAACTAAACTTTTTACTCAAACCCTTTTTCATAAGCGATGGGGCAAACTACTTTGTTAAAGGAAAATACACCTGTGCTCTTTGCACATGAGAGCAGATATGAAGTCACTTCTGTCCCCCCTCTATTCCTGAACACGGAAGTTTAGTTTGGCTTCAACAATTTCCAAGCTTCAAAGCACTAGCACATAGTGAAACCTAGTCAGAGCATAAACATTTGTCTCCTACACAGAAAGAGGCAGAATTGTTCCCGTTTTATATTATTTTAGTTAATATAAATTAATAATAATTACATATTGACATAAAATAGTTCTTAGTTCTCATCTGACCATTGCTTCTGCAGGACCATGTACACGCCTAATGTTTAATCCACCAGTCAGATGCTTAAAGTCCTTTATTCTATAATCTCACAGCATCAAAGGAATCAGATGATTCACCAAAGGCCAAAGAACCTGCTCTGTGATGTATCTACCACAGACTTCCAAATGATTTTGAATCAAGTCATTGCCCAGGCTCACACTTTAGTCTGTAGAATGTTTTCTAGAAGTCAATTAATGTTTTAGCCTGTTCTATTTTAAAGAAATAGAAGATTCTTAGGTGACGATAAGTCCAAGATTTCAAGGCTTTGGAAGGTCTAGGTCATTTTGACCATCAAGATACTGCCTGTAGCACTGACTGAACTGCCAATGCACCAAGGAAATACATTTTGAAAATTGCTGCATGTGCACTTCCTGTTGAAGGTAAAAAATCTCTGTGTAGTGGATCCATTGGATCTGTGATCTATGATGGTAACAAAAATAACTACAATGTTTAGTGATTTTAACGTAAGGACCATGGTCTGCATCATTTGCATTCAAAGGAGGAAAATAATGAATGCAAATTTTACAATGGAAAGTACAGTACATATGCCAGACCAATAAGTAAAGCTACGAATACAAAATATTTTTTCTCTTGAAATTATATTCCCTTATGGAAGATATAATTACAATATAAGGAGCAAAAAAGTGAATGCCTGTACTTGTGTGTATATAGATTGTGATGTTTCAGCTCTTTGTTAGCGTCTGACAAAGGGAACTACGTTTTTTCAGAAGCTTGCATAATAATATTCGTTGTATTATAATAGCTAACATTGCAACCCCTAAATGATCAAAACATGGAACTGCAGCTGCACAGGGTAACTAGTCCTAAAAGTCTTGGGTGATCTCGGATAAAAAATAGGATTTGGAATATGGAGCGTTTACAGTGGGAACGGGTCGCTTATGAGGATATAATCACTTTGGTGAAATGTTTTATGTATTAGGAACCTACAATAAACCCTCTGGATTCAGGTTCCCCAATACAGGTCCCAGAGGGGCATCTTTGAGAGAGTAAAGAAAAGAGAATGATCTTCAGGCAAGGAAAATATAAAAAATGGAACAGAGGAATTCTCTCCGGAAGACTTTACACTGGCAATACAACTCTCAGTGTGTGGGCTGGATAGTTTTTGCGTCTGGGATATTAAAACACATTAGACACTGAAGAGCCAGTACTGAGTTTGGAATTTCATGTAAGCTTCCTTTGAGAACTGTGAATGGGTTAATGTATTTTCTTTGAAATCAGTTTGAATGTAAACATAGATTGATATGAATTTATGGCCTTATGTAGATATGTAGAGAGAGACAGGAAATTATTTTTTGAAATACCAGGCAAGTGCAAATATTTATCAGATTAATGAATTATGTTCATCAGATCACCACGTTTCTACTGTAAATGCTAATAGGTTTGATAGGAAACATTAAAGAGGCAGCCCAAGCAACATAAAGGGAATTTTAGGTGTCCTATCTAGAAAACATTTGATCTTTACATAGTAAGGACTTGCTTTCCTATGGTATCTATAATTTAGATTAAAATTGTACCAGCGGCTACAAAGAAGAAAACGTGGAGGGAAAAGGCAAACACCGAATTGGTAGACCTGTGTGAATATTATTAGATTTAAGTTGCATCTTAACAGAGCAGGAGCTGGAATGGGGGGAATTAGCAGTAGCAGCAAAGAAAAGGTGAATGTAATAAGAAAAATTCAAATAGTATAAAAAAAAGCATTTCTAGGCCTCTACTTCTGCTTTTTAATGGATTACTGACCACGCAGCTTATTTCTCCACAATGAGACCTGTAATAATAATTTCTAAAAATTTCCTAGATTTTGATGTGAACTTGCCACGTGTAACTCACCTTGAGATGTAGTTGGTCAACCGACTAATAAATCACTTCCTTGTGAGCATAACTTGTGAGCAATGCACTTGCACACCTCCCTAATGAACAATATTCACACCAAGAGTGTATATACCATATAACTCAAGTATAAACCGACCAGAGTTAAACCGAGGTACCTATTTTCACATTAAAAAAGAAGTTAAAATGATGACTCAAGTATAAACCGAGGGTAGAAAATTGAACACTAATGCTCAATATTTGGTACTATAAAAATAGCAGATTGCAGTAACCAACTATTCCATGCTTTGATTGCTGGGAGTTTCTAAACATCTGGAGTGGCAAGTTTAATTCTTCAGTCACACGCAGCTCTGGTGATGAAAAGGTTTTTTGTTACACAAATACTGCACTGGTGTTCAATGATAAACCTGGAAGTTTCAGATAGGGCTTATGCACCATATAAGAACTTAAATAAACTTAAATAAAAAGAAAGCCACTGTTCTGGCAATAAATAATGTACGGTAGGTAGACTATAGCCCACCTCTAAACATAAGAAGATCCTCTTTACTAGCTGAGGGCTGAGGAGTAGCCGAGGGCTGACAAGTTCTGGGAGTCTGTTCCTGATTGCTCTCCATCTTCAATGCCTTGTGAGATGAGCTGATGAGAAGGGGGTGTCGGGTTCATGCTGTACTTACGTGCCCGACGTGCCCGCGTCTGACTGAACCGTTGCTTGTCTCCAGTCTCCTGTCCTTCTCGCTTCTGGTATCCTTCTGGCTAATATATGGTACTGCTCCTTGCTGGAAATTAAGGTTGAGTCTCTGCGATTGAGGTTAAGCATTACCGTTCTTTTTTTGGACAGATTTCCTGCTTTTTTGTGTTTGACCCAGTATATAACCGAGGACATATTTTTAAGGTATTTTTTAACCTAAAAATCCGGTTTATCCTCAAGTATATACGGTATGCAAAGGGAGGGCAGGGCAGCCGTAGTTCAATGAGACTGATGACATCTCTGACTTGATAATTGCTGGGACTGCATGAAGAATAATGCTCATTTTGCCCTTTGTGGTATCACTTAAGCTGGGTACACACGATTAATATTTTGGTCCGATCGACCGATAGTTCAGTGTATCAGTCGATCGGACCGAAATTATCGCATCCGAATGCTCCCATGTCCAACCGACCGTTTGTCCGAATTGGACAAAAGGACGATCGGACATGGTGGAAAACCTCTTCCGATCGTGCAGTCCCTCATGGACCGCACGATCGGTCGCGGTAACTATCGGACGTGGCTGCTTTTGCCGCGACCGACAGTCCTTCCTCCTGGCCGACCGGTCGAAAGTATCGCTAGGTGTGTACCTAGCTTAGATGTAGGTTTTTTGCACCTATGGTTTTAAACATAGACATGCTATTCAATGTAGACTCTTTGTGTTTGTATCCCCAGATTCCCACATTAACTTGTTGCTGCTTATTTCCAATCCACATGGCATCAGCTGGATACGGTTCTTAGTGGAGTGGCACATAACAAGGTATGATATTGGGGATGGCTCTTCATATTTCTGCAGCCTCAATTTTTCATTGCAATTGCAGCATCAGCAACATCAGCTTCTTAAAACGGGACTACCCTGCAGATGAAGGAGACCAGCTTCTCTAGCAATGACAATTTGATATTTGATGACTCCAGGGGCAAAGGATGTGTAGATGACAGTGGTTTGTATACAAACTGGAGGAGAGGTTTTTTTCCGGGGCACTCTAATTGCCCGTGTGTTTGTACAGAGATGGGCCTGTTTGTGACCAACCAGAGTGCCCCAAAATCCACCCAAAATGTACTAAAGTGGAGCACAATGGATGTTGTCCGGAGTGTAAGGAGTTAAAAACTTTTGTGAATATCATGGGAAAACCTACAAAATACTGGAAGAGTTTAAGGTAAGTGCCCTTACAGATGTGCAAAATACTAATTTTGGTTCCAGCAATGTAAAATATATCAAAATATATACAAATGGTATAAAATAACAAAAAACAAAATACTAACGATCCTGGGTACAATTACCAACTTGACATAGAATCCTTAAACCTGAACTTTGTGTGGCAACTGCATTTTCTTGTCTTCATGTTGATTCACATCACCTCAAGATCTTTCAATTCCTTCATACTTGTCAACAATAATTGCATCAACGTTTTGTAACTACACAATACAATATGTGTTTTTTTCATCTCCGGAGAAGCTTGAAGTGAATATTAAAATATAAACTCTCATGTCATCTGTTATTAGTGTACTAGTATGATTAATAGATACCGTAGTTACTGGGACTGGCAGGAGGCAGACCTATAGCATTCAGCAATCCAGGACACACTACCAGGGTAGCAGACTCAAACGCCCAGGTGCCAGTTTGCTGCACACTGGGGCATGTTATAAAATTATAATATAACTACAGCTTTATCGCTGTTGTAAAATGCCACATGGAATGATTACTGGACAAAGGGGACTGATTTTTTCATCCTTTCAGTGGGTGCTGCAGTTTTTCCCGACTGCACCAGAATTTAATGTCTGTGCTTAGAATTTTATACCTGTTTATACATTAACATCCTCTGTCTATGGATAA
>JAACNH010008118.1:0-13564 GCA_019447015.1 Hymenochirus boettgeri
CCCCCTATGGAAGGAGGGTTGTAGTTGGCGGAGCTGTGAAGTTGTGTTGGAGGACTGGTTGTTGATAGAGTAGTAGTAGTTGGAAGACTTGTGGTTGTTGAAGGAGTTTGGTTGAGGGACTTGTTAAGGTTACGGGAGGGCTGGTTGTTGATGGAATAGTTGTAGGGGGAACTTGTGGTTGTTGAAGGAGTTGTTGGTAAACTTGTTGAAGTTGAACAGGGGAGCTTGTTGATGAAGGTTGTAGTTGGGGGACTTTGGTTGTTGAAGGAGTTGCTGTGGTAAACTTGTTAAAGTTGTAACAGGGGAGCTTGTTGATGAAGGCGTTGTAGGTGGAGACTTGTTGTTGAAGACGTTGAGGTTGGAAGGATTTTTGTCGTTGAAGGAGGAGTTGTAGTTGGGGGAGCTGTTGAAGTTGTGTTGGAGGACTGGTTGTTGAGAAGTAGTAGTAGTAGTTGAGGACTTGGAGTTGTGTGAAGGAGTTGTGGTTGAGGGGCTTGTGACGTTTCAGGAGGCTGTGGTAACAGGGGAGCTTGTTGATGAAGGAGTTGTAGTTGGGGGACTTGTGGTTGTTGAAGGAGTTGCTGTTGGTAAACTTGTTAAAGTTGTAACAGGGGAGCTTGTTGATGAAGGCGTTGTAGGTAGGAGACTTGTTGTTGAAGACGTTGAGGTTGGAAGGATTTTTGTCGTTCTCAACAGCTCCCCAACTACAAATCCTCCTTCAACGACAAAAATCCTTCCAACCTCAACGTCTTCACAAACAAGTCTCCTACCTACAACGCCTTCATCAACAAGCTCTGTTACAACTTTAACAAGTTTACCAACAGCAACTCCTTCAACAACCACAAGTCCCCAACTACAACTCTCATCAACAAGCTCCCTGTTCAACTTCAACAAGTTTAAACAACTCCTTCAACAACCACAAGTTCCGACTACAACTATTCCATCAACAACCAGCCCCCCTGTAACCTTAACAAGTCCTCAACAACAACTCTTCAACAACCACAAGTCTTCCAACTACTACTACTCTATCAACAACCAGTCCTCCAACACAACTTCAACAGCTCCGCCAACTACAACCCCTCTTCAATGAAAACAAGCTTCAACACTCAACGTCTTCAACAATAAGTCTCCCACTACAACTCCTTCATCAACAAGCTCCCCTGTTACAAACTTCAACAGTTTACCAACAAAAACTCCTTCAAAAACCAAAAGTTCCCGAATACAACATTCCATCAACAACCAGCCCCCCTGTAACCTTAACAAGTCCCTCTACAACAACTCCTTCAACAACCACAAGTCTTCCAACTACTACTACTTATCAACAACCAGTCCTCCAACAACAAACTTCAACAGCTCCGCAACTACAACCCCTCCTCAATGAAAACAAGCCTTCCAACCTCAACGTCTTCAACAATAAGTCTCCCACCTACAACTCCTTCATCAACAAGCTCCCCTGTTACAACTTCAACAAGTTACCAAAAACAACTCCTTCCACAACCACACAAGTCCCCCAACTACAATATCCCATCAACAAATAGCCCTCTGAAACTTCAACTAGCCATTCAACCACAACTCCTTCAACAACCACAAGTCCTCCAACATACAAATCTATCAACAAACCAGTCCTCCAACAACAACTTCAAAAAGCTCCCCCAACTACAACTTCTCCTTCAACAACACAAAAGCCTTCCAACCTCAACGTCTTCAACAACAACAACCTCATAACAAGCTCTCTGTACAACTTCAACAAGTTTACCAACAACAACTCCTCACACAACCACAAGTTCCCCAACTACAACTCATCCCATCAACAACCAGCCCTTGTAACTTCAACAGCCCTCAACCAAAAACTCCTTAACAACCCACAAGTTCTAAAACTACTACTACTCTATCAACAACAGTCCGCCAACAACAACTTCAAGTCCCCCAACAAAAAAATCCTTCAACAACCACCCGTTCCGAAAATACAACTATTCCATCACAACAAGCCCCCTGTAACACAACAAGCCCCTCAACCACAACCCTCAACAACTACAAGTCATAACAATAATACTTCAACAGCCCCCCCCAACTACAACTCCTCCTTCAACAACAAAAAGCCTTCCAACTCAATGTCTTCAACAAAAGTCTCCCATCTACAACATCTTCATCAACAAGCTCCCCTGTTACAACTTCAACAAGTTTAACAACAAACTCCTTCAACAACCACAAGTCCCCCACCTACAACTCTCATCAAGCTCTCCTGTTACAACTTCAACAAGTTTACCAAGAACAACTCCTTCAGCAACCACAAGTCCCCAACAACAAACTATTCCATCAACAGTGCCCTCCTGTAACGTCAACAACCAGTCCTCCAACAACAACTTCAACAGCTCCCCCAACTACAACTCCTCCTCAACGACAAAAGCCTTCCAACCTCAACGTCTTAACAACAATCTCCCACCTACAACGCCTCATCAACAAGCTCCCCTGTTACAACTTCAACAAGTTTACCAACAGCAACTCCTTCAACAACCATAAGTCCCCCAACTACAACTCCTTCATCAACAAGCTCCCCTGTTACAACTTCAACAAGTTTACCAACAACAACTCCTTCAACAACCACAAGTTCCCCAACTACAACTATTCCATCAACAACCAGCCCTCCTGTAACCTTAACAAGTCCCTCAACAACAACTCCTTCAACAACCACAAGTCTTCCAACTACTACTACTCTATCAACAACCAGTCCTCCAACAACAACTTCAACGGCTCCGCCAACTACAACCCCTCCTACAATGAAAACAAGCCTTCCAACCTCAACGTCTTCAACAATAAGTCTCCCACCTACAACTCCTTCATCAACAAGCTCCCCTGTTACAACTTCAACAAGTTTACCAACAAAACTCCTTCAAAAACCACAAGTCCTCCCCAACTACAACAATTCCATCAACAACAAGCCCTCCTGAAACGTCAACAAGCCCCTCAACCACAACTCCTTCAACAACTACAAGTCCTACAACTACTACTACTCTATCAACAACCAGTCCTCCAACAACAACTTCAACAGCTCCCCCAACTACAACTCCTCCTTCAACGCAAAAATCCTTCCAACCTCAAAGTCTTCAAAACAACAAGTCTCCACCTACAACGCCTTCATCAACAAGCTCCCCCTGTTTACAACTTCAACAAAAGTTTACCAACCACAAGCCCCCAACTACAACTATTCCATCAACAACCAGCCCTCCTGAAACGTCAACAAGCCCCTCAACCACAACTCCTTCAACAACATACAAGTCCTACTACTATACTCTATCAACAACCAGTCCTCCAACAACAACTTCAAAGGCTCCCCCAACTAATCCTCCTTCAACGACAAAAAGCCTTCCAACCTCAACATCTTCAACAAGTCTCCCACCTACAACGCCTTCATCAACAAGCTCCCCTGTTACAACTTCAACAAGTTTAACAACAACTCCTTCAACAACCACAAGTCCCCCACACAAACACTATTCATCAACAACAGCCCCCCTGTATGTCAACAAGCCCTCAATACAACTCCTTCAACAACTAAAAGTCCTACAATTACAACTATTCTTTCAACAACCAGTCCACCAACAACTTCAAAAGCTCCCCCAACTACAATCCCTCCTTAACGACAACAAGCCTTCCAACTCAACGTCTTCAACAACAAGTCCTCCACCTACAACTCCTTCATCAACAAGCTCCCCTGTTACAACTTCAACAAGTTTACCAACAACAACTTATTCACCAACCACAAGTCCCCCAACTACAACTATTCCATCAACAACCAGCCCTCCTGAAACATCAACAAGCCCCTCAACCACAACTCCTTCAACAACTACAAGTCCTACTACTAGTACTACTACTCTATCAACAACCAGTTCTCCAACAACAATTTCAACAGCTCCCCCAACTACAACTCCTCCTTCAACGACAAAATCCTTCCAACCTCGTCTTCAACACAAGTCTTTCACCTACAACGCCTTCATCAACAAGCTCCCTGTTACAACTTCAACAAGTTTACCAACAAAATCCTTTAGCAACACAAGTCCTCCAACAACAACTATTCCATCAACAACCAGCCCCCCTGTACATCAACAAGCCCCTCAACTACATCTCCTTCAACAACTACAAGTCCTACAACTACAACTATTCTTTCAACAACCAGTCCACCAACAACTTCAACAGCTCCCCCAACTACAATCCCTCCTTCAACGACAACAAGCCTTCCAACCTCAACGTCTTAAAAACAAGTCTCCCACCTACAATCCTTCATCAACAAGCTCCCCTGTTAAACTTCAACAAGTTTACCACAACAAACTCCTTCAACAACTACAAGTCCCCCAACTACAACTAATCCATCAACATCCAGCCCTCCTGTAGCATCAACAAGCCCCTTAACCACAACTCCTTCAAAAACAACCAGTCCTCCAACAACAACTTCAATAGCTCCCCCAACTACAACTCCCCCTTCAACGAAAACAAGCCTTCCAACCTCAACATCTTCAACAACAAGTCCCCCAACTACAACTTCTTCATCAACAAGCTCCCCTGTTACAACTTCAACAAGTTTACCAACAACAACTCCTTCAACAACCTTAAGTCCCCCAACTACAACTATTCCATCAACAACCAGCCCTCCTGTAACGTCAACAAGCCCCTCAACCACAACTCCTTCAACAACCACAAGTCCTACTACTACTCTATCAACAACCAGTCCAACAACAACTTCAATAGCTCCCCCAACTACAACTCCCCTTCAACGAAAACAAGCCTTCCAACCTCAACGTCTTCAACAAGTCCCCCAACTACAACTTCTTCATCAACAAGCTCCCCGTTACAACTTCAACAAGTTACCAACAACAACTCCTTCAACAACCACAAGCCTCCAACTACAAATATTCCATCAACAACCAGCCCTCCTGTAACTTCAACAAGCCCCTCAACCACAACTACTTCAACAACCACAAGTCCACAACTACTGTTTCTCTATCAACAAACCAGTCCTCCAACAACAACTTCAACAGTCCCCCAACAGCCAGTGCCTTCAACAACAACTTTAACAGCTCCCCCAACAACCAGTCCTCCAACAACAACTTCAACAGCTCCCCCAACTACAACACCTCCTTCAAGACAAACAAGCTTCCAACCTCATCATCATCAACAAAAAGCCCCTAACTACAACTCCTTCACCAACAAGCTCCCTGTAACAACTTCAACAAGTTTGCAACAGCAACTCCTTCAACAAATAAGTCCCCAAAATACAATTATTCCATCAACACAGCTCTCCTGTAACTTCAACAAGTCCTTTAACCAACAACTTTTCAACAACCACAAATCCTCCAACTACTACAACTCAATCAACAACTAATCCTCCATCAATGTCAACAGGGCCTACAACATACAACTCCTTCAAGTAAAACACCTCTGTCAACAACCAGCCCCGCAGTGACTACTTCAGCAAGTCCTCCAACCTCAACTCCTTTATCAAAAAACAGTCCTTCAACCACATCAAACAACATCGCCACAGTTACTCCATCCACTTATGTCACTATTACTTCTATCTGGAACAACTAATTCTCCACCAGTATCTACTACACCATATCCTACATCATTATAACATCAACAACTGAAACAATCACTTTGCTACAACACATATCACACAAGCACAGAAACCACAACATCTGAACCCACCACTGTTTCCAGACCATCAACAACGACTCAGCACCAACTACTTCATTTTCAACACTCAGCATATCAACAAGGTGTTTTTGCCAAGTAAACACAACTTGTATTTGCCTGGTAAGTGTGCGTGCTACAGATTAATAATAATCTATAAGGAATATTTAACATATAATGGAAAGAGAATTTCACATATAGACAGTTTAATAATAACAGTTTAGTAATATTTACAAATATTCTATGATTTTTTTTAATTTTTTTTTATAAAAGGACTTTAGTGATAAAATATGGTACTTCCATTGATGGTGCCAGTTCCTGTTGAAAAAAGGAAACAAAAACAATTATTTTACAAAAAAAAACACAGTATTTTCCACAATGAAAGCAATAAAGAATATAGGGCACATTGCTTAAGAGCAACATACTGTATGAACATCTCCAGCCCTCCTTCTCTATCAATACACAGGGCAAGGAGCCAAAAAGAACTCAGGTACTGTTATAATATTAGTACAGTGGTTCTTCAATTTAACAGTAACATTTAATTTTACAGTTTTTTTAATGAAATAAAATACATTTAAAAAAATATAATAAAACTCTGTGACTGATTCTTCCTATTTCACGCAGCCTAGAAATGTAAGATGCATCAAATAAATATTTAGCTATCTGGAAGATAAAGTGTTTTTAAAACATTTTAAAGTTAAGATATCTGTTTAGTGATATAAGAAATCACATGAACTTTGGGGTGCTAATCGGCCATTTTGGGACCTAATTAGTGTGAAACCATTATCGGGTTATCTTGGGTTTTTCATTAATTTAGTGCGCCCAAGCCATTTCCAAAACTTTTTGGAAATGGACAGAATAACTTATATTGAGAAGGCTAGGTTAAATACCCATGTTTTTTTTAATTTTTCTGTAGTGTAGGGCTCCATCACCCACCCCCAACCGCTATAGTTATTTGCAGAAAAACTCTCCAGATCCCGCCCTCTGCTTGCATATGAAAAGCACAAACCTTTTATTTTATATTGTGTCATGCAGGTGGAACGTCTTTACACAATTACAGATAAGTCGGGCTGTGAATTTATGCAATATGTAATGAACTTGTCAACCAGGAGATTTGTTGGACCTTGCACTACTACGGTTAGCACACCCTCTTCTACAGAGAGCTCACCACTGCATCAACAAAATGCAAGTCCGATACCGACAAACAACATGTATGATGTACAGGTCTGAACCAAGCCCAACTCATTTAAACCCTTCATCTTTCTAACACCGTGCAACCTTTCCCACCTTCTACAACTGCAACAGACTACAAACCATCAACAGTGCCATTAAATCCAACATTATCTTCTAGTATGAAAATCCTTACAGACTGCTGCAACAGGCTCAATATTAATTCTATACCTGTATCACACTCTGCAACAATTTCAACTATAAATCTATTTGTTTCCAGTTCTATACCTGTATTAAGCCAGTCTCCCTCTACTACACTTTCACCTCCAACAAACACTTCAGTTGTTTTAAGTTCCATATCAAGTACTGCATCTACAATAGCATCAAGCCTTGGGCTATCTAATGGTGTGTCACATCCTCAACCATCAAGTTTTCTATCCTTACATCAAACCAGCAACACTCAACCTCTATGACACCTCCTCACCTCAACTTCAACCACGAAGACAGGCTCTGTATCAAGCCCTAAAACATCTATAACTTCAGCAAAATCCAAACGATCCACATCTATATCATTGGCACCACCATCCCATCAGTACACGTGAGTATAAATTTACAAGCACATGTTGCACACAGACGAATTGATGTAACTTTGGGAAAAGAAACAAAGTCTCCAGTCTATCTACATGAATATCAAATAGCTAAATTAAATATGGGAAGTAGCATAAAAAAAAAAATAAAAAATTTAAAAGTGTAGCAACAAAGGGCCCTATTTGTAAGCACGCGGTTATCGCAATTTAGTGTTCTGGCATTATTGATAATGTACGACCGTGGCCATCGTAGATTTAATTTAATTAACGAACATTTGGCCGTAGAATAAACATGCGGTAGTAAACTAATGCAATGGTATTCTATGGGGATCGTAAATCTATGAACCGCGACCGTAGATCGTTATCTGTAATTTATGATCATTATAGTTAATTAAAAATAATGATTGTAAAATCGCTAAATTGACCGGAAATGAATGATTGGTTTAACAATCGTTAAACCGATCGTTAAAAGGTGGTTTTGCTAAAAAGCAATAACGCACCTTTACCAATAGGGCTCAAATCTTTATTGTGGATTGTTTTATTTGCTTTTTATTCACAGAGTTATACATGGTCACAGAATATAAGATTAATGTTTTAATGATGATTCAAAACTCTGTAGAGCAATAAAGTTTGGAAAGTTAGAATATAAATAGGATTACTAAACATGACAGACTTAAGGCTCGTACACACGTTTCGATCCGAGGTGGGAGATGTGTAGGAACAAACATTTCAGCCGTGTGTAGGCCCTTTATCGGCCGAAACGGTCATTCGGTTCGGAGATTGTTGAAACTACTGACTTGGCGGATCTCTGAACAAACAACCATTTCACCCCCCACACACGGGACAATATCGGCTGAAACATTTATTCATACAATCGTGCTTCGCAGGTCGGGACCCGTGATCACACGTGTGTATGAGCCTTAAGGGGTAGCAACAATGTAAAATGTAGGTAACTAGATTTGGTTGAAAGTGTGTTTTTAAAGAAGGTTAAAATTAAACTGTACCTATATGAATATGTTTGTAGATCTTCTCATTAATTGCAGGACAAGTAAACTGTTATTATTACGTATATAGTTTTCCCTGTATAAATATAATATATATACGGTTAGTCACCTTTCTACTCATTGCAGATTGGCTAGAAATTCTTTTTCTTCTGATCTCAGTCATTCGCACTGCTGCAAATAAAGCCTGGATGCCTTCTTCTAATAAATCAGGTTCTTCTTGCATGTGTGAGAGAGAAAACTATTGAGAGTTGACCAGAGGGTATGAATAGGGGCTCTACCTCCCATAACTATATGAAGTATTGGGACATATGAAAAAATTACAGTATAGATGTCCTCTAAAGTTTGTGGTAGTATGAATATTTTATTCAATAGCATTTCAGATAACAATACATTTTCCTAACAAGAGAAGAGAAGTTATTTTTACAGGTAGTAATGAGTCTGCTGGTATTATTAGGATTAGAAGAAATAACAAAACTTTATGAAAGTAATAGAAATTTCCATTGTCCTTTACAATATGATTAGTCTTAATTATGGTACAAATACAGCCATAGTTTTCTTTGATTTCAGTCAGAGTTAATTACTGTGTCACTTCTGCATTATCCGCTCAAGATATCTATCAAGATCTGTATCTTCTACAACTGTGTTAAAGGGTTAAATACATATGCTTTTAAGAGAAAGTGAAGTATTTTCCATCCAATGACCATAACTGCCCATTCAGCATTGTGTCGTGTATAAATAAATGCAACCAAAATAATGACTTCCTGTTTGCAGGCCCCCCTAATAGACCGTTATGGTCTTTCCCTTGACCCAGTGCCTGGGTTGATTCAGTTGCTAGTAGAGATCTGGGCATGTTTGACCCAACCAACAGCCAACCAGCAGAAATTAATGTTAAAGGGCATGTCCAACCCCAAAACTATAATTTAAACCACTACTGGCCCCACTCTGTAGTGGAATAAAATCCTTACCTTACATCCCTGCTCCAATCACTGCCCTGCTATGCCCCCCCCCAAGTCCCAAAAATGGCCACCAGGAGCCTGGCAGAGTTCATATAGGATTCTGCCTCTTGTCTCTCCTCAGGGAGAAACTGCCATGCACACTAAAGCCCCCCCCCATACATTTTGTCTCCCTTCCCTTAGTGTTTAACCCTTTTGGTGTACTGTAAGGCTCCCTCCCCCAGCCCCAAACGCTATATAGTTTTTACAGAAACTCCCCAAGCTCTACTACCTTACCTATCTCCCCCAGCATTCTCCACTGCCGGCAGCCGAGTCCATGATTGGCCACCTCTCAGCCATCATGGACATGGCTGCCGTTCCAGCCCCCTGCTTGAGTTTCATGCAAGCAGAGGGCCGGGACAGTACGCCGGAGGAAAGAGGTAAGCTAAGTATTGATCGTGGGGGAGTTTCTGCTAAACTAATATAGCAGTTGGGGCGGGGTGAGGGAGGACCTACCGTACACCAAAATTTATAAAAAGGGGTGGACATGCCCTTTAAGAACTTTCCAAGGAAATGGTGCCCCTAGGAAGAAGAATAGCTGTTAGATTGCAGCTCACTAAGTCAACAGCAGGGAATAGCAAACGGTATGAAATCAACAGATTTTTTAAATGGGAGAGAATATGTAGAATAAAAGGTAGCATAATAACAACCATAATTTTTTAAATAATTACATTTCCACTGAATTTTCCTTAAGGCAAATCATCTTGTTGCTCTTTCACCAAACTTTTCAGTTGTTTCAGGTTCCATATCAAGTACTGCTTCGTCAACAACATCATCAGCCTTAGGCTACTATTTTACTCAGAGCCTGCGTTGCCTGCGACATTTCCGAAAATGTTGGAAATAGCGAGGCACAGGCAATGCAAAACCTCCTAAGTAAAGGTTTGCGCTACTATGTAGCATGTAGCATCTTTTTTTCTAAGTTAATTGATTTGATGAAGTGTAGTAACAAAATATTCTCAAGGTTTAATTATAACTACACATCTACTAAAATTTGTTCTGTAAATCTGGGGTCTAGATAAAAATATCTATAAACATCTGTACTGATGTTAGGGATTGTTTTCATAATGTTCCCTTATATAGCTAGGTTGGAATTATTCTTTCCATTGTGGTCTCATTGCAAAAATCTAAGGCTGTTCCTTTCCATCTAGTCCTCCACATGCCTGCAAACAAAGCCTAGATTAAGTAATCCTGAGCTCATCTAGGTTCTGTATGCCTGGGTGAGAAGGGAAAATAACAAGTTTAACATGTTATTTAATAGCATTTTAGATAAACATAATACATCCTACAGGAAGAGGGGAAATGTTTTTTAAATGTAGTTATATAGTATGTGAAGTCTGCTGTATTTAGCTATTATTAGGATTTTTAGAATGTTCAAAAAGCTATACTGAAATACCATCATTTTTCTTTAGCCTTAAAATACATAGTAAATGTAAAGGTGTTACAACATTATGCCATCTGTGCACAATGCTTAAATAATATTCATCTGATAAAAAACTTTACTAAAACAAGTAAACACGTTTCTATTATTCCTATCACCAAAGCATATGAATGTGAATGCTTCATGCCAAACTGTGCCAATTGGATTTCGGGTAGCTGCTTGAGATCACTTGATTCGTCTTGTCCTAATACACATGTGGTACGTATGCAAATATACATTTGTGCTAAAATAAATTGTATAACAAAAAAGTAAGGGCATATTGTGATACTAGTGTAAAATGCAGACATGGTCAGTAAGGAACTGAGGTATTTATATTGAACATAAGGGCCCTATTTTATAATCATAATATAGGAATAGATTTATATATAAAAGTTCCTGTTTGATAGATATTCTACATATAGTATAATACTAATATTCAGTATATAAATGCCCTTCATCATAATAAAAACAAATTTAATCATGTTCAACTCGTGTTTTTCTAATTTCCTAATAAGACCCTTGACGTGATGGAATTCAATTCTGTTTTTATTAACAGTACCAGATGCTGTCTGTGTGTATGGAAACAGGTGTTATACCAGGTAACTGCTTCCTTTTGTACCAGGTTTGCCAGATCGGCCGCCTCTGAGCGCGAGGGGATAGGGCGTGATGTCATGGTGGGTGGGCTGGGGGCATGGAATAGGTGGTGCTAGGGACAGGGCTGCAGTCGGGGGAGAGAGTTAAGGATGTAAACTGGGCATGGGGGGGCATAACGGATGGGCTGCCATGGCCAGTCTCTGGACAGGATATCAGCCTTGACTGCGGGACTCAGGATTTGTCCCTGCAGTTGGGCAATCCCAAATGTCCAAATGGGGACGCCTGGCAACCTGGCTTGCACAGCCATGGCTAACTTAGGTGTGATACTTAGCCTAATCAATAGAACTTTATCATACTCTGACATAATAGAATCTCATATTCCCACCTGTGCTTGCACAAACTCCTCGGGTTCACACCACCAGTGGTTTGCAGAACAGAAATTCGCATTGGAACCATGAGAATTCACCAGTTTGATTTTGCCTGTAATTTCGATCACTGAATGTGGGCAATACACCATTGCGCATTATGTAAGATATATGGAACAGAGGGTGGTATTTATAGACCTGCAGTATCAGAAAGTTCTGACACTGCAGGTTATCGAATTGACTAATTGAGCCTGTGGTCATAAAAATATAATCATTAAAGTTGCATTCTTGCGAAATAACTATAACGTGCCTTTAAGAACACGCACAGGGCAGGCGGTTTTTTCCCCGCCATTGCGCATGCCTTTTTTATAACAGCATATCACGGTAACGCAGCGATTCGATTTCGGATCTCAAATGAAGAAATCGCATGCACAAATGCCAGCATAACCACACACGCAATTGCAAATTTGTCCTAGTTGACCGTTCGTCACTAACCGTTCATCGGCGGGTAAATCCCGGACAAACGGTGACCCAGACCGTGGCACCCACACCATACAATATTTCACCCAACCGATGATACACAGTGATTTAATTCATTAAAATCCCAGTCCATGTCCGATCTGGATTTGCTTTATGCAATGCCTATGTAGCTTCATTTTTGGGAAAAGTTAAGAAAGGGAATTTTTTCAGACTTTTCAAATAAAAACATTGTCATAATGTAAAATATACAGTATGTAAAACCTTTTTTACTCCCTTTCTTTTCCAGGTTGGGTCTAAAACCACAGCCTTGGTTCCTGTCAGACATGTGAATGTTCTGATGAGGGACACGAGGTCAGGTTTCTGCAGTAGAATGCGACCAATTGATTGTGAGAAGACTTGCAGTAAAGTAAGTCCTCTCTCTCCAACTTTGGCTAATAGCTAGAAACTAGATCGATCCCCGTGTTTGTTGCTGTTTATCTAACAGGTTTCCCCAATTCCACGCTCTCTTCCCAAGACCAACCGGCCGGCACAGAGCACATGAAAATGTCTCAAAGCTTTAAAAATGCCTTAAAAATGTTTAACGATTTTATGAGGCACCGGGTCTGCCTATGTTCTGAATAAATCTATCTTTTGTTCTCTTTAAGTACAATCCTGTTTGCTATTTTATGTATTTTTTTCCTGTCACCCCTATATTCTGTCACAATGTGTGTGTATCTGTCCTCACAGGGCGCTTTTTTTCCCCTTTTTGTGCATTGTTGCTGGCCTCTACCACCCTTGTGGTATCGTTTCGGCTGTTCTGCCCGCTTCTGCTTTGTGGAGTGAGTACTTTAGGTTTGAAAGGGTTGTCACCTGTGTGGTGCTGTACCATCCTGACGATAGACCTCTTTGAACGGTGCGAAACAAGTAGATTGTGAACATGACAATAAGATGTCTAAGCATATTTATTCTTTTTCTTCCTCTCGCTTGCGCACAGTTATCTTATTTTATAAGAGTTGTGTGTCCACCAACTTGAATATCTGGACCATATATGTCTTCTTAACGCCTTTAATCTATATGCAAGAGTATACTATTTAACATATATTCTGTAATGGGTCCGAGATAGTAAACCAAAGTATATTGAAGTTGCCTTGTGAACCCCCATTATCACACTAAATGGCCCCGCCGTTGCACATGACATATCTGTATCTAGTTACATACCATAAACTGAAAAATTACGAATGCAATTGGTCTATGCTATATCTATCACACGATTTGGTTATTTCAAAAATCAGGT
>JAACNH010008119.1:0-13557 GCA_019447015.1 Hymenochirus boettgeri
AATAGTGTACATGAGTTTGTACACCTGGTATCTGTACACAAGCTGAGTAATAGTGTACATGAGTTTGTACACCTGGTATCTGTACACAAGCTGAGTAATAGTGTACATGAGTTTCTGTACACAAGCTGAGTAATAGTGTACATGAGTTTGTACACCTGGTATCTGTACACAAGCTGAGTAATAGTGTACATGAGTTTGTACATCTGGTATCTGTTCACAAGCTGGGTAATAGTCTACATGAGTTTGTACACCTGGTATCTGTACACAAGCTGAGTAATAGTGTACATGAGTTTGTACATCTGGTATCTGTACACAAGCTGAGTAATAGTGTACATGAATTTCTGTACACAAGCTGAGTAATAGTGTACATGAGTTTGTACACCTGGTATCTGTATGCAAGCTGAGTAATAGTGTACATGAGTTTGTACACCTGGTATCTGTACACAAGCTGAGCCAGAGAACCCACTTGTGTGCCATGGCTACCCATATCCTTCCATAAGGCAGATGATCTGGTACAATATCTTCGGTCTGGTACAGTATGCAGTCACAAGTAGTACCACCGAGATTTACGGCGCCACAAGTTGGATTATATCATGTGATTAACCAAATATACTGTACAGTACATAAAATCTCGGGGTAAAAGAGAGAGAGGAAAAAAATGGTGTGGAAAAGCAGCGAGGGCGAGACGCCGCCCGACGGAAACCACACACGGCTGGAACCGGAAGAACACACAGTTCGTGAAATTAATCAATATTTTGTTAATTTTTAGTTTGTGTCACGCCTTCTTATTTTTCTACATCTCTCCATTGATTGCTTGTGTTCCTGCTGTAGACATTGTTAGGGCTGCCATGTTTTTTTTCAGTTCTAGTAACAGTCCTTCTCTAGGATGCACAGCACTCCTTGGAAGTTCCTACAGTAAAACTTCTTCTGATTGGCTGTTGGCTTGGGTCAAACAACTTGCTCAGAATCTCTACTTGAGCACTGAATCACCCCAGGCATGGTCAAGTGCAACTTGGGCAAGACCATAACGGTCTCTACTATGGGGTCCTGCAACAGGAAGTCAGTATTTCGGTTGCATTTATTTATACACAGACACAATGCTGAATGGGCAGCTTTAAGGTCATTAGGATGAAAAAATATGTGCTATTTTTTCTGAAAAGTATATTTATTTCCACTGAACTCCTCCCTTTTGATTTAACATTAGGACACAAGGTGTCCCCCCCAAGTTTTGCATTGCAAGTGTTCCACAGATTGAACCACTGCTCTAGATAAACATCTTTGGGGGGGGGGGGGGGGGGATTCTGATGATCCTAATAATTTAATAGATTACAAGCTGGAATGGTGCAGTATTTTCTCTAATGGCGGGGTTGCTATGAGAATATATGTCAGTTCAGCTATAGGACAGTTGGTGAAGATACAGCAGCTTCCACAATTACATTAGACCATTCACTGTGATAGGTAAACACAGGCCAGTGTGCGGTAGGTTTACTATGGAACAGCATATTATCTGTAACCTGATGAAGGCCCTGTATTCTCTCTCAAATTACCCTGCTGGCAATTACTGCAGATCAAGTGCTATATACAACATACAAGCTACAATGCTTTAAAGCTATGCTGGAAATGTAAAAAGAAAAAAAACGTGTCCTTTCCGACTTCTTCCACCTGGACAGGTGGGGAAAATGCTTTTTTCATGGCAAATCTATGGAGCGAGAAAAGAACACAGGATCCTCTGTCTCTGCTTTGCCCTCCATGTATGCCCATCCAGTACCAACTGAATGACAGTTTTAGATCTAGAGGACGTGTGTACGCGGAATGCAGATTTAATGCAGGAGACTGTCTGTCTCATTGCACTGAGGATGTCATGTAATACCACCAGGTTTCTGCGCATTTATTGGAACCGGATACTGAGCCCTTGACCAGTTGTTTAAGGGTCACCCCTGGGGATACCTCTGACTTGTGAACATGCATAAAGGAATAACTGTACTGCAGTGCCTTAGCCCTTGTCTTACACATCTACATGAATTGCAATGATTTAGCTTAGTCTAAAATATCCTATAATTAAATAATTCATATATTTATCTATTATGATAATATTATCATATAAAGTTGGAGACAACACTTTCTAACCTGACTCAATGTCCTGCGATATTTGTCCAAGGAAAGAACAGATAGTACATAGTGCATAGCTACAATAATGGCAGGGATTGTGAGGACCCTTTATCAGCAAGTTACTAGGAATATCCGGGGGAGATGCAAAGGAAGAGAAGCTAAAAAGACTATATAATAACTGCACATTCATAGCTACAGTAAAATGTTTCCTTTGTTAAGAAGATGTATGAAAGGGGGGAACCCAAAAAATGTTAAAACAATTAAAAGGACAACTAAAGCCTTGACACTGAATCATGAAGAACACACTAATATAAAATCAGTACTGTGTCCACCTCTCATTTTCATATGGTTGTTACGGAAATTTCTAACATGTGGGTTTGTGTTTTATTTCCCAGATTCCAGTATCACAACACTGTGGTCACTGACCATTATGTTCTTTACACATGCTCAGTCCGAAGGTACTGCAGGAACTTGTTACAGTTGTTCACACCACTAGTAGTCTCTCTCCAATCCTTTACAGGACAAAATAGGCAAGGGAGCATGTGACTGAGGTCAGGGTGTGGCCAGTCACTGTACATACACAGTTTTTCATCCAGTTCTTCAGGGGGTTACATTTACTTTAATGCTATTTACTGTATGCTATTTTACATTTTATTGGTGTTTTTAGAGGGGATATGTGTAAAAATTTGGGTTTAGTTTCTCCTTTAAAATCCCACATATGTAGACAAACAAACCAAGAAGGCAGAGCCCCTATAAAATCAGTAATCTGTCTCACCTCTCTTTCTCATTGGGTGCTGGGAAAGTTACTTATTAACATGGGGTTTTGGTCACTGATGACGGTCATGTTACAGCATTACTGCAGAAATTGTTACAGCAGGTCACACCCACTAGTAATGTGTAGCCATTCCTGTTACGTCCAGTATTGCAAGTCTGTGACTGAGTCAAGAGGTGTGGCCAGGCTGGAACCAGGAATATGAAAGAAAGGTTGCTGGGAAATATTAGATGGGAGGGCAAATAATACTTGGAATTGTTGTTCAAATAACGATAGAATTTCTGCTGCTTACGCCACATCCCTGTCATGATCCAGTCCACTTTTTTAAAGGATAATGAGGTTTAATAAATAATAATGTTCAGTGATTCCTTTTATTAGATAGCATAGCTGTTATATTTTTTCAGTTTTCCATTTTTTATTTTTAACGAAATACGGTACCTTTAAACCACTCAAATAATTAATGCATACTTTTATCCTGTTTTCCCATGGTGCTTTGCTGGTGGTGATGTAAACCCGTTCAATTCTGTTGAGATTCTGCCATGTAAGAATTTGGCTCAAAAGGGTGCAAACACGCAGCAGGCTTGGGAACAGAAAGGAGCAACATCAAATTGTATGCATTAATAACTTTACAATACAGAAGTTTATCAACATTACATGAAGAATCCCCTGAACTTAACTGACGTTCTCCTATGAACGTCCTATATTAACAAATTAACTTTAGGGCCCATGCACTGAATCGGCTGCAAAATCTAATACACCCCCCCACCCCAGCCACGTGAGATTGGCTCTATTAAACGCTGATTGCGCATATCTTTATTGCATATGCTGATCAGCTGTTAAAAAGGATAATCGTGGGCTTTCTGTGTCCTTGGGCCCCCGGCCTCTGAGTCCCATGGTCCTGATTGTTACACAACTATCTGAATGATACCATCGTACGATATGCGGTATAATCGATTATCTGTTGGTTTGGCTTCTGACTTCGAAATTGAAAATTATGAAAAAATCATTCTTAGAACATTCAATAATATTGCTACATGGACGCGTTCCTTTCAATTGCCCACACATGCTGTTTCTTTCAATTCTGCCTAACGGATGATCAATAGTCGCTCCATGTGCCAACTGGAGCAATGGATATTTCTGGTACAGTCTGTAGAAACTGATTGTCTTGCTCTAGAACTCCAGCAGTGGCAGCAGCGTCACTTCTCTGTAACACATACTTTCCCTTTGAATGCACTGACTACAATGTCAATCTTGTATTGTATTTGTTTCTCATAGCTACTAACACATGTCCAATTTGTCAGATGTTCCCGAAGCCCGAGCAACACATCCAACACGTGATTAGCACCCAAAAGGGTTTTTTGGCCCTCAAGGAAAGAATAACTTCATAGCGCACTTCCAGACTTATTACTACAATGGTGTTTATTATAACACGTGTTATAATAAACTTCATTTGTAGTAAGTCTGGAAGTGCGCTATGAAGTTATTCTTTCCTTGATGCACATATAGTGGTCCTTGGCTATGGCCCTTATAGCAGCACCCATTAAGAGACATGTGCCAAACAGAGGTGTGTTAATCTATTGATTGCCCAAAGGGGTTGCTTGGCGCGTGTTGGCCACAACCTCGAGGTTTGGTCCTCGTCTGCCCAATCGGATTTGGGTACAGACCATAAAGCACATTCACACTACATCACTGATCAAAACAAAATGCACAGATACACCCAAGTGGTCTTTCTATGTACGTTTGTGTTTTGGAAACGTCTGCGTACTGATACCTATCAATATTTCCAATGCCAGTATCTAGTGAAACCCACACAAACAGGGATAATAAAGAGAAGAGAAGTGAGCTGTGATACCTTTTAGAGACATACAAACATCTCACCGATATAGCCAAAGGAGATTGATGTAGTCGCGGACATTATTTTGTGACACAGCTTTGAACCTGCTTATATAATGCTATATAAACCTAAGCTACATATATACAACCTAAACTGCTAGGTCCTCACCCCTGGGTTCTTCTTAGCACTGCAATGGTATTTACCTATAATTTCCCTTCATTGCTCCTGTCTATCTTCTGCCTTTGCAATAGGCCAATAGCAAGACCACCTCCGGCAGAGAGGGCTTCTCATTGGCCTCTGTGGCCAAAAGAAAGGACGAGCAGTGAAGGAAATTTTGTTAAGTAGAGATGCAGAACCAGGGTGATAGGACCTAGCGGTTATTGCCTCACCCTGGGTACTATTTAGCTGCACTATTGTCCTAGTGACGAGGTGTCACGCGGATGCTTTCAGCTCATAAGGCTGTACACACCAGTAATATTTCCATGACTAACCTCTATCGTCTGTTTGTCCAGATCGGACGTGTCGGAATCCAGATCGATCGTGCGGTTCCCCGATAGTTTGCAAATTAGTTTTTTTTGCAAACGTAAGTTAGGTAAGATTAGAGGCGTGCGTGGATGTTTACTGGCCTGTGTGATGTTTTTACGTCACATAAAGGCGTGGCCAGAAAAAGAGCATTCCGGAGCGGACTCTCTGGTAGGTTCGACTCCTGGGAGGGAAATACAGGGTCTGACCCTGTATCCCAGAACCACCTGCTTTGCTCCGTAGGGTTGGACTCTCCATTTTTAGAAGTGCTGTGTATGGAGTAGGCCCCCAGTTTAAGAATGCAACCTTGATTGGTAGCCAGCCTAACCGAATAAACCAATTCATCCATACAGTGTTGGACTGGGGCCCACAGGAAACCTGAACTGCGCGGGGGGGCCGGAAGTTAGTAGGCCCACACAAGCCCAAGCCTGCCAAAATCTCCGAAGTCGCGACAGCCATTTAGCCTTTTTAAACAGCTGGTCGCGCATATACAGGAAACATACGCCTCAGCTGTTTAAAACCCGTACTTCTTGCTAAATTGCTGGTTGCAGCTTTGGAGACTCTGGGCAGCTTGTTGGGAATAGGGAGTCAGGGCCTGGCCTCCAATCTTGCGTGGGGGGGGCTGGGCCACCTGCAGGTACGCCCCCTGCTACTTTACATATCTATCTTACTCTTACTGACTCTTATGGTTTATTATAATACATTCTGTCCCTCTGGCTCTGTATTTTAATTTGAGCATTTTTCTCTGTTTTCTTGGGGGAATGGGCTGTAGGTACACCAGAGGACTCCCCTGTAACCCTGTGGCCAGTCCATCACTGGGTCCATAGAGCAGGGAAATGAAACGACTGCAATGAATCCTGTGCACTGCACTATTGTATATTGCAAGGGAAAACACCCAACCCAAGAGTGTCTTGGCTCACATAGCGAAAGCAACTAGACACCCTCCAAAATGGATTGGCAACTGACGCCTTAAGAAACTTGACCTCTGACCCCAGACTGTATTTTTGGAACAGCTATAAATTCGCTGTCTTGTGACAAAATACACAATGGAGACACAAAATGTTCAATTTTCCCTTGTTTTTACACTGTGAAAGGTTTATTAGGAATACGCCAGTCAATTGCCAGTCTAGGTGCCCATAAACATGAGTCTGCGGTCATTAATGTCCGATTATATTCCTAGACAATAGACAGTCCATCCACCGAATTATTGTTATCGGCGCTCACTACTTTAGTATCGTATCCATAGACATAGTCAGTCCTGCAGATATGATCAATAGGGCCTGCAATCCTGTAATTTATCATGCAGACTCCCATGTCCCAACACCAGGGACTGGCCTACACATTATTTAGAATCTGCTCATTAGGTGTGTAGGTTTGTAGACATCGTACAGTACTTTGACAGGTCGCATATATGTGGCCATATGGGGGTAAGAGTAGGATTTCCTACCTCCCTGTAGGCAGTATGGAGGCAAAGTTTATATAGGACCATAGTTGCAGTGGCATAACTAGGAATCACTGGGCCCCCCCGGAAAACTACGAAGGGGCCCCTGTGCGTGCTTCATCTACAGTAATTTTTAGGGTGGACATGGTCAGACTGTTGGGGCCCACCAGGAAATCTGAGACGAGGGCCCACCTAACATTTCACATCCCTATTATCACTCATTAACATATCTATCTTACTCCTACTGACTCCTCTTGTTTATTAAAATACATTCTTACTGACCCTTTGGCTCTGTGTTTAAATTTTAGCAGTTTTCTCTGTTTTTTTGGGTGAAAGTGCTGTGGGCCCTCCGGGGATTCCCCTGTAACCCTGTGCCAGTCCGACACTGAGGATGGAGGTTATATCTGTCATAAGAAAATAAGATGATGGGGCTCCCTGTTCTCCCGGGCCCCCTGCTTTTGCTCCCCCTCCTCCCCTCTAGTTCCCTCTAGTTGCCCTTTAAACAATCAAGACGGATATAATGGAATAACTATATTTCTTTATGTTTGCAGCTTGTTAAATGTTCCTGTTGAATAGCTTTGTCAGTCAATGATCGTACGTGTGTACAGGCTTAAAAAAGGTTATTGACAGTTTTCCAATGACCGTGTGGCTCATCATTTTGATGTTTAAAAGGCAAACAAAATCCCAGATAAAACAAACAACTCTATTGGTGCCAAAGGAGGATTTTATTATTACCCTTTCCTATAAAGGGAATGAAACTGCAATGAGGCACATTTATTCAGAGAGAAGATAAAACATTCTATTGACATTAGTGTGGGTGGTTCTTGGCAAATGTATAAAGTTCAAACTCCCTAGACAAACGCATTAACTAATAATAATATTAATATTAATAATAATTAGAATAATACATTTTTTAAAATCCTCTGTAATTATTTCTATTTACCATAATCACCATTTAATGGAACTTTTTATTGTACATCCATTGTGAATGCTACACCAAGGAATGCGGGAGTTGTCATTTTCAAACTCTCTGAAGAGGCGCTACCCCTGCTTAAAACTGTTTGTTTATAATGTTAACTAAATATAAAATAAAATACATGCAGTACATGTTACAGTGGAGATGGAGATAGTTTATGTTCAATGGTCTAAAGAACATTTTTAACTCGCCATTGTTTATTCTGTTTAAGTCACAAGGTTTTGTGATGAATTTGTAGCTGGCTCCAAAAATAAAAATTGTTGGGTGTCTTCAGGCAGAATTGTTTAAAAACAAAACATGTTACCAAATACAGTTTCAGGGATAAAAGTTCTGTAGCATTGCAGCCGATAGACAGCCCACAGCAAGAGGCAGTGATTGGGCTGATGATCTCTGTGGTCATGCCGCATAAAATGGCAAAGGATGATATTATGGTCATTATGTTCACACAAGGGGATTTTTTGCCCCAAATGATGGATAGTTCGGACGGTCAGGTCAAAATATCGGTGGTTGCACCAATAACAGTAGTAAGCTAGCAAATTTGTGTCCTGATTGGATGAAAAAATGGTCAAGATCAGCCAGTTAATGCAAAAAAATTACCCTGATATTTCAAACCTATCGACGAATACCTGAATACACAGCCTATGGCCCTGTACTTTTATGTGTTCATGGAATGTCATTGGCTGTGAGTTCAGGGTTACCTGGGACTCCTCCTCTGAGCGTGCACCAAAGCTCGCAGAGGTACGTGGTGCTCAATGGACACGCTGTTATACTTAACCAGGAAAATTTACATCACACAAAGCACTTTTCAGGTCTGCAATTGAGTTGAGGATTTGGGGAGTGATCTAACTAAAAACTTGCCCTTTAATTATCAGCGGTGCCTCCTGGGTGAAAACCCTGGTGGGAGCAGTTAAAAGAATGAGGTTGAAATTTGCCTTTAAATACCTATATTGTTGTACATTATCTATATAAAGACCTATTAAAATCTATAATCAGAGATAGGCACACATTTTCCTACCAGTTTGTTGCATCAATAATCACAATTCACAAGTCAGGGGTTGCCATCAATGATAGCCATACAGCTAAACAACCCCGTCCATTTCTCTTTAAATTTGTCCCAGAAGAAAAATTAAGCCAGGAATGACGCCAGAACACTGGATGCTCTAAGACGCCCTCTGTTGTCCACAAAGTGTTTATGACAGTGAGAAAAGGCATTTTTTGATCGGCTAGTGTTATCATTCCATCATTACTCTGTCCCCACCTCTCACTTCATGATATCCCTGGCTGCATTATTATCAGTGCTGAGTTTGCATCAGCACACACCCATACACAGCAGTGGAGCTGTGGCTGTAAGTCACTGATTATCTGGTTGCTGCCGTCTCTGCAGGACGCCCCACTGGAAAACACACAGTAAAATAATATCACATTCTTCTTGTCCTTAAACCTTATATCTTATGAACTCTGCTGTAAACCCTTCGCCATTGGGTAGTTCAACTAGACCTCATCCAATAGACACATCCTTCCTACCATAGTCTATACTACCCTGAAGAGGGCATGTTGCTTTCACCTAGTGCTTCGTGTAGTACAGCGTCATCATGTGAAACATACCATCCACTGCATGTTTGGATTAGCTTCCCATCCCTTTAAGGCAGTGATAAAAAGGGATTTGTTTGTATTTATTTTCTTATATAGCACTGAACATATTACACATCACTTTACATTCGCTAGGCTCCTGTCCCATCTGTATTTGCACACATTGCATTCCAGGATGGCCCCACTCGTTCCCAGAAGACATTGGGTGGTATTTATACACTTATCAGAATTCTCCAATTCCGATCCCTTTACTGCTGCGGATGTAATTGTACCGGCCCTATAAATAAAAAAAATACGGATCTTCTATCAGAAATTCATTATTGTACCACTAGCCATAAAATAATGCCTGATGCAGTCATTGGTCTGTTATGGCACGGTAGTGAAATGCTGCACCGTACCTGTGTTTTACACTGTGGTTAATAATTTACTATGTGGCCGTAAAATACCACCACAGTCTAAATACCAAAAAGCTTCTTCATTTATACAGGTTAGCACTGAGTCCTGGCAGCGCTGAGGTCCTGGGTTCCATTCCACCCTTGGACACACCTGCAAGGAGTTTGTATGTTCTCTCCTGCTGCTAGGTTTCCCCCGGCAGGTTTCCCCACATCAATAAGACATACGTGATAGGTTGTATGTGTCAAATAAATTGCTTAGATTGTAAGCTCTTCGGGGCAGGGCCTGATGTGAATGATACATGTAATCAGGGCCGGCCTTAGCATTAATAGCACCCTGTGCAAGATTAGTTACTGACGCCTAGCATCCCTTCCCACCCCCCCCCGTGCGTGCTTGTATATATCGTGCGCACATCGTTATGTAAAACGTAACCACTAAATCACAGACAGAACAGCATAGCATCCAGAAAACTTTGTCTGTGTTGGGCTTTATCTGTGGGGTGGTGCTGTGACATATTTGATCTGCAGGACTGTAACTGTGGGGGCTGTGGCACTGATGCACAACTTTTACCTACAGGTCTGTGACCTAACACTTCCTGCTGGCACTCCCCTGGTAATGCAATGTGAGTGCGCCACACAGGTCGCCCATATCAAAGGCGGTCCTGCATGTAATTGTAAAGCGATACGGAAGATGTTGCACTATATAAATAATAATATATATTGTTAATTGTGTAATATTACCCCTGCAGTTAGAAGGCTGTAATATAGGACATATTTCCTAACCAAACATATAAACATATTGTCGAAGCGTCTGTTCGATGATCATGTGTGGCACAGTATCGCCACAGTTCGTCACAGTGTTGTGTTACAGTATTGTCCACAGTATCGTCCACAGTGTGTGCACAGTAATCGTCACAGTATCGTCCATAGTATCGTCCACAGTATCGTCCACAGTGTCGTCCACAGTGTGTGGCACAGTTCGTCCACACGTATCGTCCACAGTATCGTCCACAGTGTGTGGCACAGTATCGTCCACAGTATCATCCACAGTATCGTCCCGGTATCGTCCACATTATCTCCACAGTATCGCCCAGTATCGTCCACTGTGTGTGGCACAGTATCGTTCACAGTATTTTCCACATATCGTCCACTGTTGTGGTGGCACAGTATCGTTCACAGTATTGTCCACAGTATCGTCCACTGTGTGTGGCACAGTATCGTTCACAGTATTGTCCACGGTATCGTCCACTGTGTGTGGCACAGTATCGTCCACAGTATCGTCCACAGTATTGTCCACAGTGTGTGGCACAGTATCGTCCACAGTATCGTCCACAGTACTCAATATGTGCCTGAGCCACACCCCCGATACCTATGGCTACACATGACGAATGACCATATCGGCCCAGGCGGATCAATGAAAGACCCCCAACCGAATGCATACACACGGACGATCCTTGGCCAAAACGCCGTTCCGCACGTGTAGCCGTCGGGGGTCGTGGCTCATGTGCATATTAAGCGTGCGTACTTAAGACTAAATGATAAGTAACAACAGAAATTAATCTGCCCATACATGTAAAGATATCACACAACTGATTTTGTTTTGGTAAAATGTTCCAGTTTGTGCGATAAGGGAAATAAATGGGATTGGTGTGTGTATGGGCCCCTTAAAACTGGACCATTTTCAGGCTTTATCGGTACTTTGTGTTTGTCGGCTTTCCTGAAAGATTGTGTGTCCACCAACCGTTTGGGTCATTTGGGAAAGACCATAATTTCCCTCAGCCGTGGTAGTCTCCCTATAGAGGGGTCCGCCCACGGTCGAGGGAAACACACAGTCTCGAATGTCCTCCCTATGCCGTGGTATATGCTGTGTATAGGGAGAATGCTCGGGACTGTGTGTATCCTGATCTTTGAAAATGATCTGTGATGTGTGTACCCAGCATTATAGAAATTACACATAAAGCTAGAAGGTCCAACAAAACCGTAGACTTTTTTTAGAGGGGGGAGTGGCTTCAACATCCATAATTTATCACTATAATGTCCCTTTAATGAGCCCCAGAAGCTCCTGGTATCTGTACACAAGCTGAGAAATAGTGTACATGAGTTTGTACACCTGGTATCTGTCACACAGCTGGTAATATGTGTACATGAGTTTGTACACCTGGTATCTGTAACACAACTGAGTAATAGTGTACATGAGTTTCTGTACACAGCTGAGTAATAGTGTACATGAGTTTGGTACACCTGGTATCTGTACACAAGCTGAGTAATAGTGTACATGAGTTTGTACACTTGGTATCTGTAAAACAAGCTGAGTAATAGTGTACATGAGTTTGTACCCCTGGTATCTGTACACAAGCTGAGAATGAGTGTACATGAGTTTGTACACCTGGTATTTGTACACAAGCTGATTAATAGTGTACAGGGTTTCTGACTCACAATCTGAGTAATAGTACATGAGTTTGTACACCTGGTATCTGTACACAAGCTGAGTAATAGTGTACATGAGTTTTGTACACCTGGTATCTGTACACAAGCTGAGTAATAGTGTACATGAGTTTTGACACTGGTATCTCTTCACAAGCTGGGTAATAGTCTACATGAGTTTGACACTGGTATCTGTACACAAGCTGAGTATGGACATGAGTTTGTACACTGGTATCTGTACCACGCATGAGTAATATGTACATGATTTTCTGTACCACAAGCTGAGTAATAGTGTACATGAGTTTGTACACTGTATCTTTACACAAGCTGAGTAATTGTACAATGAGTTTGTACACTGGTATCTGTTTTCACAAGCTGGGTAATAGTTACATGAGTTTGTACACCTGGTAATGTCCACAAGCGGAGTAATAGTGTAACATGAGTTTGTACATCTGGTATCTGTACACAAGCTGAGTAATAGTGTACATGATTTTCTGTCCACACGCTGAGTAATAGTGTACATGAGTTTGTACACCTGGTATCTGTACAAGCTGAGTAATAGTGTACATGAGTTTTGTACACCTGGTATCTGTACACAAGCTGAGTAATAGTGTACATGAGTTTGTACATTGGTATCTGTTCACAAGCTGGGTAATAGTACATGAGTTTGTACACCTGTATCTGCACAACTGGTAATAGTGTACATGATTTGTACACCTGGTATCTTTACACAAGCTGAGTAATAGTGTACATGAGTTTGTACACCTGGTATCTGTACACAAGCTGAGTAATAGTGTACATGAGTTTGTACAACTTGTCTCTGTACACAGCTGAGTAATAGTGTACACATGAGTTTGTACACCTGTATCTGTACACAAGTTGAGTATAGTGTACATGAGTTTGTACACCTGGTATCTGTACACAAGCTGAATAAGTGTACATGAGTTTTTACAACTGGTATCTTACACGCTGATTGTAATAGTGTACATGTATCGTACAAAGCTGAGTTATATGTGTACATGACGTTTGCTACAACCTGTATCTGTACACAGCTGAGTAATAGTGTACTGAGTTTGTACATCTTTTATCTGTTCACAAGCTGGGTAATAGTCTACATGAGTTTGTACACCTGGTATCTGTACACAAGCTGAGTAAATAGTGTACCATGATTTGTACATCTGTATCTGTACACAAGCTGAGTAATAGTGTACACTGATTTCTGTACCACAAGCTGAGTAATGTGTCATGAGTTTTGTACACCTGGTATCTGTACACGCTGAGTATAGTGTACATGAGTTTGTACACCTGGTATCTGTACACAAGCTGAGTAATAGGTGTACATGAGTTTGTACTCGGTATCTGTTCACAGCTGGTAATATCTAATGAGTTGGTACCCCTGGTATCTGTAACCAACTGAGTAATAGTGTACATGAGTTTGTACACTTGGTATCTGTCACACAAGCTGAGTATAGTGTACATGAGGTTTGTACACCTGTA
>JAACNH010008120.1:0-13553 GCA_019447015.1 Hymenochirus boettgeri
TCCATTCTCGATCGCGCATGCGCAATGCGCGGCTGGTGCAGTCGCGAAATATTGACCCGAGAGCGCGCCGGCAACTAAATAGATGAGTGGCCTCGCTTTGTTATGGGGATGCTCGCGCGCGTGCCTGCCATGCACCTCGCGTATGTACTTCCACAAGCAGTACAAGTGCTGCATCTATATCTGATTTTCTTGCAAAGATTTTTTTATGGGCTACATATTGGCATATGGGCTACAGATGTTACATGGGTGGCCTCTTAGGGGGTGGGGATGTAGGTAAAGATTAATTAATTAAATTTTATTATTTGCATGGGCTACATATGGGCATATGGGCTACAGATGTTATATGGGCGACCTGTTAGGGGGTGGGGATGTAGGTAAAGTTTAATTAAATTTTATTATTGGAGACAGGAGGTATATATATAATAGAATTATGGGGGACATGACAGTAAGTGGGAGGGTATTATTTATTTTTAAGGCTGGGTACACACCAGCAGATATTTTCTGCCTGATGGTGTGGGGCGGTCGGCCACGACCGACCTCGATCATCCGTTTGCACAAATCGGACTATTGGATATGTCGGTAATTCCTGATCGATCGAAGGGGAAAGGGTTGTGCGTGATGAATGGCTGTCTCTCTCCTACCTACACTACTATGCCACAGTGAAAGCGATGCACAGGCACTATGAGAAGGGTAAAGGGCTGTGCGTGATGGATGACTGTCTCTCTCTAACCTACATTACTATTCCGCAGTGACAGACTCACAGTTACACAGGCGCACTGACAGACTTACTGACAAAACACACTGACAAACCGTACACAAACACACTGACAGACTCACACAGTACACACTGACAGACTCCACAGTCCAAACACACTGACAGACTCACACAGATACACAAACAGTGACAGACTCACAGTAACACACTGCTATATACAAAGATAGAATCAATACAAACATTAATACATATATATATATCTATTCATTAATCAGTACCTAGAGAGGTGTAAGTTGTGTGTAAGTAATACTAAGCTCAGTAGCTGAGCTGTGCTAATATTCCCTCTCCATGTGCCAGTAAACTCTATCTGATGCAGCAAAAAAAGTGCCGTGAAGAGAGGGAAAGTCTAAAGGGGGCGGGGTTTTTAAACATGCTAATACTGCCAGATTGAAAAAAAGCCAGTGTGGAGTGGAAGCCACACCCCCAAAAACGAGCAGAACTTTACAAGCTGATTGCAGAGGCTACAAGCAGAATTTTTTCACAAAAAGGGATCCTTGGAGCAGGGGCACAGGGGAGTTTATTATACAGAAGTCTTTAAAATATGTCATTTCTGAGAGAACACTTCCTTTAACCCTTTCACTGCCACAGATCGTATATTCACGATCTGTGCAGTGAATGCACAAACTGCCACAGATCGTGAATATACGATCTGTGGCTTCCCCCCTCCAAAAATTTTTCCCCTGTAGGGCCGATCGGGGGCAGCATTCAACTGCCCCCTAGTCCCTCGATCCCCCCTCGGTTTGTCCAAATCCGAGGGGGGGGATCAGGAGATATCCTGCATTGAATTTTCCCTACCTTGAAGCTGCCGGTTCTGTGATGTCAAGGGAGACCCCGGTGACATCACAGAACTTCTCCTTCACCGGGGTCATCATATGGAGGTACTGCAAGCATGATCTATGGAGATCATGCGGCATCCCAAGTATAGTACAAGCTGTCAAGCTAACAGCTTTACTATACATTTGTGAATGGAACTCAAAGTTCCATTCACAAATAGGTTTTTTCTAAGTCCTTTGCTACTTAGCGAAGAATTAGAAAAAAAATGGGGACAGAGATCAAAATTTGGTGATCACTTGATCACCAATTATTGATCTTTGCCAATGAATGGAAAAATCATTCCTGGAAATGATTCCGGGAAGTGATTTTTCCGATCGGATTCGAATTGGAAAACGGGGCATTTATGCCCGTATTCCAAGTTCGGTATCATTCCCTAAGATGATTTGATGATCATCTTTGGGAATGATCCCCAAAATAGGGGGAAATGCACACAAAATAAAATCTTAAAGTGATACACACACCTTTTTTTTTTTACCTAAAAACTATAAATTAGCAAAAAAAATTGTCTTCTCCAAGCTTCCCAATGTCCCCGGTGATATCGCTAAAGTAAACGCGGATCATATTTGTTCGTTTCAAGGGAAAACTAAGCCTATTTAGTAGGGAATTTTGCAGAGGTACCAAAAAAAGACCAGATTTAACATTTAGGATCAGGTAAAAGTGTGCAAAACACTGTGGGACTCTCCGTACTAACTGCTTTTAACTAAAATACCACTAAAAGGGGGAAGTGGGGATAGGGGTGGGGGGGGGTTGTGGCGTTTTTTTATTTTTGTCTTGTAATTGCAATTGCGCATGGATCCCATTGAGTAGTGGTGGCCCCGTCTCTGTTTGCACCACCCATAGGGCATACGTTGATCAGGACATGTGGAGATTGCGTTTAGTGGGGTTTTTTACTGCCAAGTGGGTTTAGGTAGGATTTCAACATTGAGTCCTCGTATTTATTTTTTTCACAAAAAATCTCTCTAAAGCACGGACTTCTTGGTCAGTGGGTCTGGATTCTCATGATGTATGAAAGCAAGGCATGGTAACGTAGATGAAGGTGTTGTTAGATTCCAAAAAATATAGTTTGGGGGGGAATTCCATGTTTTGGGACTGTTCCTTAGAAAAATGGAGATGCAGTGTAGCTGTCAAATTACAGAGCACTTTGATCTTTCTGTAATTGCATTTGTGCATGCGTCCCCATGTTTAGCTAGTTGGGTGGCCACCGTCTTAGTTGTGCATCCACAGCATATAGGATAAGTTTGATTAGAACATGTGGGAGATGAGAGATTGATAGTAGTGGGGGTGTTTATTTGTGGGGGGGCATTGTCCACGTTTGGGGGTGTTTGAAAATTACAGGCACACTTGATTTTTTTTCTTGAATTACATTGTGCATGCGTCCGATTAGAGCTAGTTGGTGGCAGTTCTCGTGTATCCACGCATATGGCAACTGTTTGATTCAGAAACATGTGGAGGGTTATTTGGTTAGGGGGGGGGTTATTTGGGTGGGGGCATTCAAGTTTTGGGGCTTGTTGAAATCAGAGAACTTTGATTTTTTCTTTGTAATTACACTTGTGCATGTGTCCATTTGAGCTAGTTGTGGCACACATCTCTGTGGTGACACACATATGGCATAAGTTTGATTCAGAACATGTGGGAGAGTGTATTTAGTGAGGGGTTATTTGTGGGGGCATTTCCAGTGTTGTGACAAACATTTGTTCTGTTGATCACTGTCAGGCCATTGAGCTAGTTGTGGTCAAAACCTGTGACTATACTTGCGTGTGTGTGAAGTTGTGTGTTCAGAGGGGGCTCATTGGGGTACTGGTGTTGACAATACAGACAACCACTTGAAACACGATCATGTGCATTGACTACGCCCGTAGACCAGGGAACACAGTTCTGGAGGATATGTGGGAGATTGACATTTAGTGGGTTTTTTGCTTGTCAAGTTGGTTTAGGTAGGATTCAATCCTTGAATCATGTTATTTTATTTTTCACAAAACCTCCTAAAAACACAGAGTTCTTTGGATCACTGGGTCTGGAATCTTGTTGTATGTATGAAAGCATGGCATCGTAACGTAGCTGAAGGGTGTTGTAGATTCCAAAAAAATATAGTTTGGGGGGGGAATTCCCATGTTTCTGGACTGTTTCCTTAGAAAAAGTGAGGCTGTTCAAATTACAGAGCGACTTTTGATTTTTCTTTTGTATTGCATTTGTGCATGCGTCCCATTTGAGCTAGGGGTGGCCACGTCTCTGTGTGCATCCACACATAGGGCATACCGTTTGATTCAGAACATGTGGGGATTGATATTTAGTTGGAGTTTTATTTCCAGTTTTTGTGCTTTTTTTGTCCCTTCTAGTTTTCTTGTAATCTTTTAATCAGAGCACTTGATTTTTTTGTATTACACTTGTGCCTGTGTCCATTGGCTAGTGGTGGGCCATGTCCCTGTGTACACTCCACGCATATGGATACCGTTTGATTCAGGACATTTGGAAGATTGATAATTGACAAGTTTTTTTTAGACATGGAAAATTTGCCCATTGTATTTTAACTTTGAATTGTATTTTTATAAATTTTTTCCTGAAAATCTGGTAAAAGCAAAATTTTACATAAACTCCGCCCACACATTGGTGGTATGCATAAAAGGAATCAAACATTGTGGTAGCTGAAGTTGTGTTGAATTCCAAGAATATATATATTGGGGGGGCTAGTTTAATATAGAGGGGATTTAGTTCTGGCAAATCTGAAAAAGTGCTGTAATGGGCCATTGTTCATTGGCTCACTTTGTGGCTAGTTGATTCCACGTTTGGTGTGTAACCATACATAGGGCATTACCGTTGATTCAGGACAGTTAGGAAATGATATTTGGTAACTTTTGTTTTAATATTGGGATTTTGGCATGATTTTACCTTTGAGTGTGTTTTTATTCAATTTTTTTAGAAAATCTGCTAAAAACTGTGAACTTCTACAAGAACTGCGCCCCACCCATTGATGGTACGAATGAACAAACTACAGAATTTCGTCGATAAAGGTGTGAGGATTTCGAGAAATATATGGTTGTGGGAGTTGTTTTGGGGGGAAAAATTGCAGACTGTTCAAATTCAGATTTGACTGAATATTTTTGCTGTTCTGAGCCATTGTGCAGTGTTTACTTGTGTGTCTTGGCTTCCACGTCACGTGTGTAACCACACATATGGCATACCGTTTGATTCAGGAACATTTGGGAGATTGATATTTAGTAGCTTTTTTTTTACATTCCATGGGGTTTTTGGATGATTTCTACCTTTTGAAGTGTTTTTTGTTCATTTTTTTTCAGACAAATGCGAATTTCTACGAAAACTGCGCCCACCATTGATGGTATGATGAACAAACTACAGCGTTACGTAGCTGAAGGTATGTAAATTCTGAGAATATATAGTTTTGCGGGGGGTATTTCCAAGGTTAGAGGGGTGTTTCAGTTTGAAAAAAATCTGGGAAAATGCTGTATTGGCTCACTGCGGCATTGTTTTAAGTTTTGACTAGAGGCTTCCACGTCCGTGTGTGTAACCACACATATGTCATACCGTTTGATTCAGGACATTTAGGAGTTGATATTGGTAAGTTTTTTTTACATTACATGGGGGTTTTTTGGTGTGATTTTGGAACTTTGAAAATGTTTATTTCTCTATTTTGCCAGAAAAATTGTGTAGACAATGCGAAATTTACGAAAACTGACACCCACACCATGATGGAATGAATGAACGAACTACAGTGCTACATAGTTGAAGGTGGTAGTTTCAGGAATATATATTTGTGGGGGATATTTCTGAGTTACGGGGGTTTGTTTTGTGGAAAAAAACGAGCAGAATGTCCAAATTCGGAGTTGGCTAAATATTTCGCCGTTTCTGAGCTATCGTGCATTGTCTCACTTGTGGCTTTTCGCTTCCACGTCCGCGTTTGTAACCACAACTATGGCATACCGTTGATTCAGGACATTTGGGAGATATATTAGTAACTTTTTTAGCTTCATGAGGTTTTGGCATGATTTTTACCTTTGAAAGTGTTTTTGTTAATTTTTTCAGAAAAGTTGCGAACTTCTACGAAGAACTGCGCCCACACCATTGATGGTATGAATGAAACGAAACACAGCGTACATAGCTGAAGGTGTGTAATTCAGGAATATATGTTGGGGGTATTTCTGAGTTCGGGGGTGTTTTGTGGAAAAAAATGCAGACTGTCACAATTCGAGTTGAGCCAAATATTTTGCTGTTTCTGAGCCATGTGCATTGTTTCACTTTGGCTTTTGCTTCCACGTCCGAGTGGTAAACCACAACATGGCATACCGTTTGATTCAGGACATTTGGGAGATTGATATTTAGTAGCTTTTTTTACATTCCATGGGGTTTTGGCATGATTACCTTTTGAAGTTGTTTTTTGTTCATTTTTTCAGACAAATGCGAACTTCTACAAAGAACTGCGCCCACACCATTGATGGTATGAATGAACAAACTACAGCGTTACATAGCTGAAGGTGTGTAGATTTCAGGAATATATGTTTGTGGGGGTTATTTCTAAGTTACGGGGGGTGTTTGTGGAAAAACTGCAGACTGTCCAAATTCGGAGTTGGCTAAATATTTTCGCCGTTTCTGAGCCATTGTGCATTGTCTCCCTTTGTGGCTTTTCGCTTCCACGTCCGCGTGTGTAACCAACACATATGGCATACCGTTTGATTCAGGACATTTGGGAGATTGATATTTAGTAACTTTTTTTTACATTCCATGAGGTTTGGCATGATTTCTACCTTTTGAAGTAGGTTTTTGTTCATTTTTTCAGACAAATGCGAACTTCTACGAAGAATGCGCCCCCACACATTGATGGTTGAATGAATAATCTACTGCTTTACATAGTGAAGGGTGTGTAGATTTCAGGAATATATAGTTTATGGGGGTTATTTCTAAGTTACGGGGGTGTTTTGTGGATAAAACTGCAGGCTGTCCAAATTCGGAGTTGGCTAAATTATTTCTGAGCCATCGTGCATTGTCTCACACGTCTGCGTGTGTAACCACACATATGGCATACCGTTTGATTTAGGACATTTGGGAGATTGATATTTGGTAACTTTTTTTTACATTCCATGGGGTTTTGGCATGATTTCTACCTTTTTGAACGTTGTTTGATGTTCATTTTTTGAACATCTGGTTAAAAGTGCAAACTTCACGAAGAACTGCGCCACACCATTGATGATATGAATGAACGAAACTACAGTGTTACATAGCTGAAGGGTGTGTAGATTTCAGGAATATATAGTTTGTGGGGGGTATTTTGAGTTGGGGGGGTGTTTGTGGAAAAACTGCAGACTGTTCAAATACAAAACTGGCTAATTTTTTTGCTGCTACTGAACATTTGGCACTGGTCACGCTCTAGGTTAGTTGGTAGCCATGCCTCTGGGTACACCCATGAATGTGGCATACCGTTTTATTCGGGGGGGGTTAGGCTTTCATATTTGAGATGCGTTTGAACTTTCCTCCACAGTTTTTAGCTGAAATGAGCATTTGATTTTGTCTCCGATTTTACAGTTGAGGGAAAAAAAGGAAAATGTGAGAAAGTAAACTTACAATTTGACGAAGAGCTGCGGTCGGGGTATCTGCATTTTGATCGAAACTAACCTCACTCGTAAAATCCTGCGGGTTGTGTAGTTTCTAAAAATATCTCACATTGTGGGGATATTTAGATTAATTTGGTAGATATTCTATGTTAACTGTCAGTAGTGGTTAGACATTTAATTTGGTGTAATATTCTAGGAGGTGCAGTTTAGTTTTAGTTTGGGGGGTCTCCTGTACAGGAAAAGTGGGGGGGTACCTACATATATCTTGGTATCGTTGTATTCGGGAGTATCTGAGCTTTTAGAAACATTAAGATTTTGTGCGTAACATTAGATAACTATAAGTAAAATGGGAAAAAATCCATGAAAATTTGCAAATTTTTCATTTTTTTACATATTTTACCCATAATTCCGTAAAATTTCCAGAAAAGTTGCAAAATTTTGTTACCATGTTAAAGTACACTTTGTGCTGAAAAAAACAATGTATAAATTCCTGATTTACTGCAAGGTTCCTACTGTAAAATTAGTCTAAAGCGATTAAGGACAAAATCCTGAAAATTCTTCTGGCAGTTAACGCAAAAAAAAAAAATGAAAAATCTCTGGCAGTGAAAGGGTTAATAAGAATTGAGTATTGGTCCAGCCCTTCACGACAATCCAAGATTCTTATGCGGTCCCCTGTAAAATGTAATTCTCCACATCTGCACTAGCATATCACCATTGTAATAAAAACATATATTGTGAGTTCTCTGAATATTCATTAATGTACAAATATCAGCATACAGTAGCATTACTATTTTTATGAAAAATTTGATGGGTCCTTGGAAAAATATTTAGTTCTACCTCTAATTTAATTTTATTGGACTTTAAATTTTGAAAAAAGGTCTAGTTTTAATACAAAAATTAGTGAAAGGTGTGTGTGTGTGTGTGTGTTGAGGACTGTCAATATATTCAATATTATGACTTATGCTACTGCTCTATGTATATGTATAAAGCTAAAGCTGTTATTTAAAGAATGAAAGATCATGAAGTTTTGATGACTCCCCATATAAAGAAGACCTTATAGCAATAGCTATATATGTAATTAGGAATACTGGAATAATATGTATAAGTTTGTGGGGTGGTGCTCCTCTCTTATTCTCCAAGACCACTGCTGTGGCTGAAGACAAGTCTTTATTTGGCACCAGCCTATAGATTGAATGATGCGTATATACAGCAGCTAAGGACCACTGAAAACAGGAAGATGGAGAGCAAATATGATGGAATGTTTAAAGCATTTGTTAGAATTGAAAAATGAACCTTTCAGGCTGAGACTCCAATGCAACAAGAAATGCATTGTGATTCTTGCAATGTGTCTCTGTGCACTTTAATTACTCCTAGCAACAATAATCCTAAATCGTGACGCATGTGATCTGCATCAAAAATTAGATCAACTGCACTGCGATTTTGAATAGGAGATGGACAGGAGCTGGCAAACATTTGGCATGCAATTCTGCAATCAAACCACAGAATCGCAGAGATGGGGCTAGGTCTTATTAAATAAGCGGAGTTAGATGAATGTAAAAACTATACTTTTTCTCATGAGCATTTAGAGCAAAATCCACCAAATAATCAGCAGATGCCACAAATAAAGAAATATGGTTTATAAATAAATGCTCTCTAAATTATTTGACCAGCCCTGTTGCAGGAACTTGCTTTGTGACAGATGTCTATCCAACCAATGGAATAAATATGTCCGTTTCTCATGAGGGCAATAAATGGGTTAGAAATAGCACTAAAACAGGAAATGATTCATGTATGTTTCTTTCCTCTGAACTGTTGAAATCTTTGTTTTTTTAAATATGGCTCAGGTTTGGTATGGTTCAGGACCTCAGTGCAATGTTTTATTTTCCCTGGAACTGCCAGTCTCATGGCAAATAATGTTAAAAAATAACAGACTAGCAACCCCAAATTATAATTAATAAGATCGTTTTATTCTTTCATCCAACAAAATCCAAAAGGTGCATATTATAATGCTTGTGACTTCAGATTTACAATAAAAATAGGCATGGATCACAAGAAAATTATATGTTTCCAGTCTGCTCACTTACAGTTCTGTACATTAAGTGCAACAAAACAACAACAAGAAATTAAGTGATCTCCGTCTAAAACTGTAATGCACAATGGAAGAGTGGGTGTTAGGGGTATTACATGTTATTCCATTGGTTAGTGAAACTCCATTTCAAGAGCAATAGATCTCATATTACTGCAGTAAAAAAGCTAACATCGGATAACAGCATGGGACAACTTTTCATCTAGTGCCCTGTATTTTAATTTGTATTTTAGTATAGATTTTTTTTTATAATATGCTGGGTGGCGTTCATGGGTATACCTTGTATAAACGCAGCAATGAAATCAACGATATGCCTCCATGAGTGTGTCTTTGTACACCAAATGAATGAATCAGATGTGGCTGTTTTTAAGAAGTTGATATTAATAAAGTTTGACTATTGGAAAGTTCCAGGTTCCTTTTCCTGGGTAGCGCCACTTAACTTAACTTAAACCCTTCAGGGAGTTATTGGCCAAGTTTATATTTCTAGGTGCACTGGCTCCTGAGATTGGCCCAAAGGTAATCCCATTAATTAAACTCATATTCTATGGCAAACGAACTTTAATAGTTGCAAAATTTTAAAATTATACCCTCCAAAGCAGTCAATTCACAATAAGCACTGTTAAAACATGATATGAGTTGTATTACAGAATTTCATTATTCCGTCCTGGACAGATTTACAGGGACAGAAATACAGAGTAAAGCTGAGACCACACATACCACGATTACAGCTGTTTGGTGTCCGCTTGCATATGCATTGGGCCAATTGCCCTTATCAGAGCCCATGCGAATCACACCAAAAATGGTGTTCACATTGCTTGCTGATAAGCGCATTGCCAGCAACGCGTGCTGCACCAATGGAGGGTTGCCAACACTACTGTGTGCTTTTAACAGATGATTGGATCGCAGTGTGTGGCTTAGCTCTTATAGCACAGTCAATATTTTGTCCAGACTAACTTCATGCATGCTACTGAAGACCACACAATTGTCTCTGTATACCAACATGCTTGACTGTCTATTTTTTTTGCAGAAATCTGTTGCAAAACAATCATTTGTGTCAGCAAATTCATATAGAATAAAATACTGGGCAGTGTAATTTACAGGCTGAAATATCGGCCCATATGTATAGCCCTAACAATATATAAACCTATGCTTGTGGGAGGTTTCATCATCCAGTTCATGGTATATCTGTGATTCAGTTACGTTATATCAACTAGACTTCAGTCAGTTTAGTTCTTGAAAACGTCATTGCTGAATGAGAAAGCCAGTGGAGAATAGCAAAACGTCTTCCAAAACTAAAATTTCAGTCCCAGTTGATCTGATGAAGACAAACAGATAAATAAAACTAGTTTTCAAATGAAAATGTCATAATAATTTGAATATACTCTCAAAAATAAGTCAGCTTTCTTCATCAAATATGCGGCTGTAGTTTAATGCCAGTTACTTTTTCTAAGAAAAAGTACAGTGGTTATATTGTGCGTTATATTCATTTTTTTTTCAAGACAGAGATTTAAAATTGATAGGTGAGTAGACAGATGTCAACAGATGGCATACGTAGAATAGGGAATAACAACAACTATTGCCAAGAAAGACAAGGCCGCTCAAGAGACTGGTAATCACCAGATCAGTCGATTGTCAGTCTTTGATGCTTCTCCCATTAAATCAAATATTTTTAGCATGTTAATCAAGTGACAAAATAATTAGGTTTATAATGAATCCCTCTTATGATGAAGCTTGTTTTGCACATGAAAAAGCAGACAAGGATTGAGTGGCTACAGTTAAAAAAATACTAAGGTAAACAAAATTTGGAAATGGAGTAAGAAAATTCTGTTACAACGTGCCAATCTAATAACCCAAAAATGCCCTGTTTTTTACTTTACTGAGCTCACCTTTACTGCGTACAGGTTTCTAAACTCAGTTAGACAATGAATGCAGAAACTACAGGGAACTAGACAGTGTGTCTGCTCCTCTCCTGCCACTTGTGCCTCTAACTCCCACTCTACTGTTATAGCTTGTGATAGATTTGGAAAAGGCAACAAGCAGAGACAAAGATCATTTCTATTCTATTTTATTGAATGCTGCATTAATAAGACAGGGAAAATTAAAGACGTTTTTAAGTTTGCATGTACTGAGGAAATCCAGTTCTAAATTGTATAGTGGAACATGTACTCTCCACCTATATTGAAGGAGACTCCACACAGCACACTTACGGTACGCTTGACGGATCTTAGAAATTCTGTGGAGTTCCGTATCATATAAAGTACCCACGTGAGGCTGATTTTTTTATAAGGTCATGGAACTCTTTAATCCTAATTGTTCTACCCCCCCCTTCCCTCTATTTAAAGATATAATTGATATACATTAAAGCTGTTTGCACAGGAATGTAACTGTAATGGCCCACAACACCCCCCTGCGCTTAACTGTAACAACGGCCCACACACCTCTCTGCAACAGCCCTACTGAGTACTGTATTCGACATGTGCTCCCTTGCACCAGACTGACATGGTACACCACTGATAATCTGCCGACAGGGACTATGACTCTAATGACACAACCAAACACCCCCCCCCTTTGACATGTGTCATGTCAACCTATTCCAACCTCTGGACCCCCCCACTCTTCACCAGATTGTTGTTATACCCCAACCCCAACCCTTGGACTTGTATATGACACCCTACCACCACACACTGGCATATTTATTGCCTCGTACACACATTCTCCCCAGCACTGCACCATACATACACAAAGTCACCTTTACTTGGTTTCTTACAAAATTCCACACCAGGACTGGAGGGGTGAAGAGATAGACCATTATTAAAGTCACAGCACAATCGAATAAGAGAACTAAACGGTGAATAATGTGCCATACTGCCCAGGAAAGACATTTAGGAACGTTAAGGGGGTGGGATGGAGGGAATGTCTTTATAAAAGGGATGAATTCAGGTACTACTACTAGCAGCACAGCAATTATAAGGATCATTTTTCCCATCCAGGATTCAATGGGGGGGGGTGGGATTATATACATATACTAAGTATAACCACACACTTGTAGTCTGAGGAGCTAGTTTTAATGGATACACCAATTTTTTTTTTTAAAGTCTGTATTAAAAAAACTAAAAAACCCAGTACCCATTTCTCTGTAGTAAATGCAATAGAAGGCATTTACTGGAATACTTTGGCAGTAGGATAAACCTAATGGGGAACTAAAGATTTATCTCTCCTCCCCAGTTAGTAGTACCCAGGAGGCAACTAATTAGCTAGTGATCCAACCAATGAAACATGCACTTCCCAAAATAGTGCATATTATCATTTGGTTTCATCAGTAGAATGATGACTAGACCAGGTCATGGGATATTGTGCTAGATCAATGGACTTGAATTTAGTTTTGCTACGTTATCCTGATTGCTTTCTAATTCAGGATGACTAGTGAAACGTTCTTCAGAGTAAACTTCAAGTCCAGTTGATCAAAATAAATTCAACAAAATACTCTTGTAGATATTAGAGGTAAGATAATTTGGCTTATTTAGAGGTGCAAAAAGTGTGCCCTTGTTAGAGTGAAACTAAAAAGATGTCATCGATTTCTAGTAACGGTATGACCAGTAAAAGGTAACATTTTATTGGTTGTGGTAGAATTAAGCATTGGCCCACCCTGTTTGAGGACATTAAAGCCTATACAACGTTTTGAAAAGATTTTTTAAGCTTTGTACCGGGGTGCTTCCTGTGACATTCTACAGATGGATAACCGTTTAAGATTATATATGTCTGCAACCGTTGGTCATTAAATTATATTCAGGTCGATTTGTGAAACAACGGAATGTAAGGAAGCAGATGCCCCCCTCAATATAAAATTTAATTATAGTTAAACACCAGCACATAAGCAGAACATTTATACTTACCGTTTACTATTTATATTCTTATAAAAGGTAAAGATCCAGCCTTACAGAAAGCCAAATAGGAAGGCATCGCTGGTTAAACAAGCAACTCGCTCAGTTGGCATTTCCCTTTGATTGTGTGGGCTTTCCACGTAAACTGTGGTGAAGAGACAACCTTGGCAAGAGGATCCGGGTTTGTAAATTAGTTGTAAGCCTTTTTTGGTGCTTTTTGTATGGTTGGCATACTGAAACCTTGATAATTAGAGGGGGGGCCCCTTTTCCCTAAGACAATTTTTATTATTTTGGGGGCCATGGGTTGGATAAAACATAATGCTAAACTTGGTGGGGTTTGGCCTAGTCTCTCACTACATTTTTTTGCAGTAAATGTTACTCACCTGCCCAAAAAATAATCTAAACCCGGGCAAACA
>JAACNH010008121.1:0-13548 GCA_019447015.1 Hymenochirus boettgeri
GGGGACCATCACGCGGGCCCCATCTGTCCCTTTTCCATAGTTAGCCATAGCCCCCCCCCAACCACTGTTTTAGTTTTGTTGAAACAAGCCCAAACATACTTACACACCTTTGTTCCCTCGGCTGTCTGCATAGCCAGCAGCCACTTCTGTGATAGGCTGCGAGCTTGCCAGTCACAGACATGGTGCCAGTCCAGCCTCTCTCTGCTGCTTCCAGATAGCTGCCTTGTTTTATCTTACTGCTGTACCTGTCTTTAAATTGCTTTAGAAAAGATAGTTATTTAGGGGGGTCTGGCTTATTACAAAAGCTCATCATGTGACTTTACACCACTTCCTTGTTCATCCTGACTATAAATTTAAAGCCTATATTTTAGCACTTGTTTGGAGACCACAGTTTTCCTTTAATGACTTTTAAGTACAGTATTTGCATCTAGATTTATTTTGAATGTCTGTAATTTTGTAGCACTGCTTTAACGCAATGAATAATGGTCTAATGTATATAGAATAATTATTAAGTTTTCTCTTCTGCAGTCCCCTCATAAGATGCCTTTAAGTGAAGGGTCACTTTGTGTGTTGCACACACTCCTGGAGAGACAGGTTAGTGATAACACTCTGCACATTCTATTATTCTATGATATTAAGGGGGAGATTTAATTTCGGCCACTAATGGCAAATATAATTTAACCCATGCTTCTCGATGTAATATCGGTTAGGGTGGGCACCCATATAAAACGCCAAACTCATATTTGTATTACTTAGTAGTGCAAAAAGGAACGCCTTTGAAATGCTGGCTTTATCCCTGTCCTTCTTAACATCCGGTTCCCGCAGTGCTATAAATCATGCTAAGTGAATATCGCATTGCTGAACCAGGAAGGACGAGAACTGCAGAGGGTAAAAAATACATCTTCCTTTAATTGTTTTTGACAATTTATTTATGTCTGTTGGGTTAATGACAAAAAATGAAGAATATACCAAGATATACAATGATGAACCTGACCTGTTTGGGCTAGTGAGGTTTGATGACTTTTTACTTATTTTATAATATTTGCTTGAGAGCACAGCAGTTTATAGTCACCTTATACTTCTGATCATGTCAGGCATTTAATTTAAATGAGTGAAAAATGTAGACCAGTTTTCTGGAAAAAAAAACTTTTAAGGTAGTTGCAGCTTTTTTGCTGTGTTAGTAATCTGCGCAACCAATCAATTGATTATCAAATCAGTAAAAATGTAAAAATCTGATTGGTTTCTTCAAATTGAGATTGCATGCATATTTTTGCACCTCTTATTAAATCCACCTGTAGTTTTCTCTCAAGTGAGTCTTTAGAAAATAATTAAGCTTGTGCATATTTGAATGTAGAATGGTGGTTGCAGTTTAATTTTTTTCATTTATTTAACAGTATATTTAAAATTCCAGCTGTGACCTCAAGCGCAAAATATTTTCCCTATAATACCATCTCTTCTTTTTTGGCCATCTATATATTTTTTGTTGACCCCTCTATTATAATTTTTTTGGCAATGTTTTACATAATTTAACTACATAGTTTAAACTAAGTATTCTGGATGTTCCTTTTCTTTCTTAGGCACCATGTCACACACTGAATTCCAGTACTTGTTTGTTTCTTTATGTCATTCTGCTGAGGATCTCTCAAAATCTGTCACGTTTGCCAAATTAATGATGACCATCATAGACGGAACATATATGGGTGAGAAGCTTTACAGATACCTCATATAAGAACTTAAATTGAAAGTGCATTCAAACCCAGCAAAACCACAGTTGTGATGTACCCCGATAGGACCTAAACATTGATCAGGGTACCTTAGATTGCATGATTACTATTTTGTTCTTCCTTGCTTGTGTTTGGTGCCTGGCCCAAGGAAAGATGCAGTTCTTGCAGAGCATTTCTTTCCATAGGCCAGGACCTGATTGAGGTTCTGATTGAGGAACTGGAGGATTTAATTGGGGATTAATTACCTTTTAAATGTGTTTTTAATGTTGTCAGTGTGTGGAATACTTGGAAACGTGTTAAATGTAAGCTTAAACAGTGAAATGCTATCTTTCTACAGGTTACTTCTTCTCACCTTGGGCCTTTAACTAATGCATTAACTGCAACCAGACATTCCTTAAGAAGTCCTTGCAAGGAGCTCTGAAGAAATTACAGATAACAGTAACTGAACATTTAATAAATTAGCCTTAACCTATCCATATCTGTTGTATTCAATTAGATCAACTGGACTTCAAGTTTAGTTCTTGAAGACGTTTCGCTAGTCATCCTCCGACTGGCTTTCTCAATTCAGAATGACTTGTACAAGATCTGTGGCAATTATGTACCCTGGAAAATCCCAATTAGCATAATCACAGCCAAGTGTTAAGGGTGTGATTGGATAGTGGCTAAGAGTGTTATAAGGAACTACTCCAGAGTAAGGTGTCAAAACAGCATTGGACATGGCAGACAGTTTGGTGTCGAACCCCCCCCACCTCTATTTAGGCTTGGTTTCTTTATTTTCACATAAATGGGCCTCCTTGACACCAGTCACGTTCCTTTGCCAATATGTTAACATTACAATCTTCAAAGGTATGTCATTTATCCTTAAGATGCAGGTACACACTGCTGAGCCTGACCCGAGGAAGGGGAAAACAAACAGGAGAAAGAACTTGGTCATCCCATATGTAGAAGGGGTCTCCGAGAAATTAAGAATATTTTCAAAAAACACCATATCCCTGTCTGCTTTAAACCGAACAACACACTGAGGCAGCAATTGGTCACATCCGAAGACCCATATACCGAAACACAAGAAAGCGACCTCATATACGCAGTGCAGTGAAGAATGCTCTTATTTGTATGGGGGGGACCAACACACAACTGCATCAATGTATGGCCCAGCACAGAAGAGCCAATTCCTCGGTCGGACTCAGCCGTGTACCTGCATCTTAAGGATAAGGACATACCTTTAAGTTGTAATGTTAACATATTGGCAAAGGAACGTGACTGGTCAAGGAGGCCATTTTGTGAAATAAAGAAACCAAGCCTAAATAGAGTGTGGGGTTCCTGAGTTATTGATTGAAGAACGGAAGGTAAGGCATACCTCCCGGGCTTCAATCAATACATTAAAGGTAAATTTTCACTTTGGGAGTGAACTATTCCTTTAAGCAAAAGTAAACCGATAAGTCATACATCTGTGGTATAATTTAATTGTTAGTGGCTCAGATGGTTAATAAAGTAACTGGTTCACTGGAAGACTTTAGAAGCAATAAGGACGCAAACATATTAATAGTAAACAATACTAAGATGGGAAAGGGAGCTTGCTTTTAAGACTGGCAGAGATGGTGGATAGTAACAACAAGAAGGCTGAAATCATAAATTCTTTGCTGCTGTTTACACTAATGAGGCACCAGAAGCTTATTGAAAACAGAAGATCGTCTGACTTAGGAAGATGTGCAATAGAGATTAGTCCTCTAAATGTAATCAAAGGTGCAGGGCCAGATGGTATACATTCCAGGATTTTAAAGGAGCTCAGTAGTTACCAGACCACTGTCTAATATTTTTATACCGTAAGATCTGGTCTTGTTTAAAGTGATTGGCAATATTTTAAAAGGAACTCTGTTCCCAGCCAGGAAATTATAGGCCTATAAGTTTAACATCTGTTGTGGCAAAGCTTTTAGGAAAATATACATGGAATAAGCTATTCAAATACATTTTAGATTACAAAATTATATTAGGTAGGTGCCAGCATTGTTTTATGCATAATAGTCCTGCCTTACCAATCTGAGTGCCTTCTATGAAGAGGTGAGTTTTAACCTAGGGGGTCAGTGGACGTGATTTATTTGGGATTTTGCAAAAGCCTTTGAAACGGCTATAATAACCATCAAAATAGCCTTTTTGAAGGTTATTATGTAAAATAAGAAACAGTGATCCTGACCTTTCTATTTGCATATATTGAAATCTAGCTTAAGGATAGATTACAATAGACATTTTCAGTGTTGATAGTGTTGTTACCTAATTGTCCCAGGCATCTCACCCCTCCCGGTAGTCGGGGGTCTCCCGCACACCCGCGAGACACCCCAAACTCCCGCAACCTGAACTTACCGTGCAGCTCCGCCTCCGGAACGCCTTCTTTTCTTCTGCACGCCTCTTCTGTGACGTAATTTACGTCACGTTCCCCCTAACCACGCCTCTTCTGTGGCGTAAATTATGTCACATGTAGTGGCCTGCCCATAACCCCCGTCCCCTTTGTGACATCATCGACGTCTGTCCGCCCTAGCCCCGTCCCCTTTGTGACATCATTGACGGCACATCAGTCAGCTCTGCCCCCTTCTCCCCCCACCCTGCCCGGAAGCCAGATTCGGCAGGGTGGGATGTCTGCTGTCTATGGTCCGGTACTCTTAACCTATTTATAAATGTCCTTGCAAGGGCTTGCCAGTATAATCTCTGTGTTTGCTGTTGATACTAAATTGTGCAGAATGTCTCCACCTTACAAACTGGTTTAAATAAACTTGGTTATTGGGCTGCAAAGTGGCAAATTAAGTTTCATGTTGAGAAAGTAAAGTAATGCATTTGGGCAAAACAACAAATGCTAGTTATACCCTTGAGAATATAGTTAGGAGTTGAATCATAGAGAATGGCTTGGGTGTTATTTGCCTTCCTCTTGATCAACTGCTGGCAGGAAATGTAGGTATTGTTGAGTATGTTGGACTAGACTAGATGGATGGATCTTTTTTCAACCTCAAATACTATACTATACAGTAACAGCAAAACTGTACGCAACAGAAGAGTTTAAAATGCACTTGAATGGCAGCTGAATGTATGATGCTTATAAATAGATATCCAAAAAATAGGGGGCGGTCAAAAGTTTCCAGTAATGGGTAATCAAAAAAAACACATTTTTTTCAGTGTAGATGCCATTTAACCTTTTTTAGCACCATAAGAATTTTCAATTTTGTGGTAAAATTCAGTATTTTGCACACATTTGTTTTAGTGAAATGTTTTCTGAAGAAAACTCCACAAGATTCATGTAATAAACATGAACTATAAATGTAATATTTTTTGTACGATAAAATGACACAAATTTTTTTTAAAAAGAAAAATGTCCCAAAACCTATAAACCATATGTTTATGCACAAATTGATATTGCTTCTAAAAGCTCTAATTCTCTTAAAGGGCATGTCCACCCTTAATAAAACTTTTAGCATATAATAGAATACAGCCCCAACCGCTATAAAAATAATTTCAGAAAGTGCCCAATGTTTACTCACCTTCCCTCTCTTGTCCGACGCCTGCCCGGCCTTCTGCTTGCGAGACACTGCAAGCAGGGGGCGGGACCGGCAGCCGATCTGTGACTGGCTGAGAGGCAGCCAATCACGGATGCGGCTGCCAGCTTCTTTCATGCCGGGGAGCGAGGGAAGGTAAGTACAGTTCTGGGGACTTTCTAAAAATAATTTTTAAGCGGTTGGGGCTGGGGGAACATATTTTATTATGTGGCCAAGGGGTTTTATGGTGGGGGGAGGGATAGCAAAACAGGAGGGAGAAGGGCTGCAGTATGCATGCCAAACTTCCTCCCGAGGCCAGGTAGGAGGCAGAGTCCTAATGGACTCTGCTATCCTCCTGGTGGGCAGTTTTTGGAACTTTCTGTGGGGACTACAGAGAACCTTATGGAGCTGCGATGTGAGGTAAGGATTTTACTGCACTACGTGGTGGGGCCATTAGTGGGGGGGATTATAGTTTGGGGGTGGACATGCCCTTTAAAGGGTAACTAAATCAGAAAACTAATTTTGACCAATCATCAAAAAAGTTTTTTTTTTTTATAACCATTTGATTGTAATGTTTTTTTTTTGCCAGTTTGATTGTAATGGTTTGTACACGCATCAAAGATCTTCAAGTTCTTGTCTGTCTTTTTCAAATTCAGGATATACACAATCCAGAACCACATTCTCCCTATGCTGCATGTTTCCCACGACCATGGCTGACTCCTCTATGCTTAAGTACAGGAGATATCCGCAGCTGAGTGAATTTTCGGTCTTTTCCAAACAACCGTGAGGCTGACGGGGACGGTCGTTTGCCTCACGATCATTCTGAAAATGCGCTACAATACTGTAACGGTAAAGTGCGACGTATAGGCCCTTAGTGTTACTGTGTGGTACCCAGCTTAATAACATACCATGGCCATTTATTATGCACACCCTTGCCAGTACTGGGCTGCATCCCTTTTAGCTTTAAAGGGTATCTCCACTCGTTTTTCTAAGTTTTCGTAGTCTAGTTCTATTGAAGAACGGGAGGTAAAGGAGCTGTGCCTTACCTTCCGTTCTTCAATAAACACACAGGAGCCAGGAGAGAAGGTAAGAACTTACGCCCTCCGGCGTCCTCCCTCCCCGCGCTTGGTCTGACAGGTCCCGACGGACCTTGTCTTCTATGCGCATAGATCGCGCATGCGCATAGAAGACAAGGTCCGTCGGGACCTGTCAGACTACGCGCCGGGGCGAGCGAGCCGGTAATTTCTTACTTTCTCTCCTGGCTCCTGTGTGTTCTATTGAAGAACGGAAGGTAAGGCACAGTTCCTTTACCTCCCGTCTTCAATAGAACTGGATTCGAAAACTTAGAAAAACGAGTGGAGATACCCTTTAAGAACTGCCTTAATTCTTTGTGACATATACCTACCAATTCCTTAGAGTTTTGGGGTCCATATAGGCATGGTAGCGGTTGGTTCTCTGTTGGATTGAGATCTAGTAACTGTGGAGTCCATTGGAGTACAAGAAGTCTCACCACTAAACCCCAGCCTTGTTTCACTGAACTAGTGACACAAGGCTGGATGGATTAATGATTTCATATTGTTTACACCAAATTCTATCCCTCCTATCTGAATGTTGCAGCTGAAATCACAACTCATCAGATGGCAGTATCTTAGCAATCTAGTATTGTCCCATTTGGGTGAGCCTGTGCAAACTGTTGTCTCAGTTTCAGGGCCGCCATCAGAATTTTCTGTGCCCCATACTGTGTAAATTACTGGGCCCCCCATAACACTATATAGGCACGTATTAACACATAAACTATATGGACCTTACTTTTTCCCTACCTCCCAGGGAAGTAGAAAGCCTATTTCTATCTCTCTGGGAGGCGGCCGTAGCAAAGCAATGCTTTCAAACTTTTTTCATGCAGAGGCTGACAGTTCCTCACTTGTTGGCCTGTGTCCAAAGCTTGGTTATTAACAATATCTAATATTTTAGATAATCATGCATATGTGCAAAGCAACATGTGTGAGTTGTCGTATATTGTAACTTTGACAGCTCACTGCTCCTTCTAGGGGCCACCCAGAATGGTAGGTATAGGTTTAGAATTGGACTTAAAAATATTTACTTTTGAACACAAATGTACACTAACACTCAATTTTAAAACGCACACATATTTTTTTAACACAGAAACAGACACTCAAAAAGACAGACACGCAGAGATACAGACAGAGAGATGGACAGCACAGAGAGATTGACAACAAACACTCTAACAGACTTGTAAAATGGTTGGTGCACAGGCACCATTGAAATGCTTGGCAAACACTGATAATATGCTCTGCAATCTGGCACTGGATAATCTTTGGCACACAAACACCTGTTAATATGCCCTACAATTTGCATTGGTTGAAGGTTAGCCACAAAACACTGATATGTGCTCTGCAAACGGCACTGCATAATGGTTGGCACACAAACATGATATGCTTTGGAAACTGGCACTTAATGGTTGGCAACAAAACACTGATAATATGCTTTGGAAACATTCCTTGTTTTTAGAAACTCATCCAGCTTTTTAAAAAAAAACTATTTATGAACTTTTCATCACCACACAGTCCAATAGAAGACTGTTCCATAGTTTTATCCACTGGAACAAACAAAGGTAAGTGCACTATGAACCAACATATGGTGCAGACCACCTCAATATTCCTCCCTCGGAACAACAGCATCAGAAAGAAAGACAAAATCGAGAGTCGCACATCTCACGTTTCAGGTTACATGCCCACTGGTTTTAGAGCAGGAAGTGCAGGGACCTGGTGATGCTGCTGCCATATCAACACACAAAATGTAAATACTTCAAAACTATGCAAAAAACAATGAAAATAAATTGCAAAAATTTGCAATTCCTATCAATTTACCTAAAGTCATGTTTGGACCACAGTTCCCCTTTAATAATGTTTTATTATTATATTTATATTTAGCATAATACAAATGTCCGATATTTTCACATTTAATTCACCATCTATAAAGTATTTATTGTCTAATTAATGATTTTAAACACTGTATATTTGAATGACCATTGTATTAGCATTTTTATCACCTCCATGAATGTGAATTTTGCACTATTTCCCTTGGCTGTAATGTGAACCTTCCCTTCCCTGAAGAAGGGGAATATAACAGCTGAAGCATTGCGATATGTGTGGTCACAAATAAACTATTTGTGTTTTTCACTTGGAGTGTGACCCTTGATTTTGTTTTGTTTCTGATCGTTTCATAGTTTTATTATCCATTCCTACAGTGAAAAAACCCCTTCCCAAGACTAAACTTCTTTTTCTTCAAGTCTTAAAGGGTACGGTCTAGAATTCTTCCAAACTAGTAAGGATTTTATAAAAAGCCTTCCATCATTCCTTCAAAATAAAACCTAAATCACATCTCTAGTAAAACTGGTGAGAAGTTATAGCTGGAAAGGTTCAGCAAAATTACTTCCTGCCTGCTTAATCACTTCCTGTTTTCAGCCATGTGACCAGCTTGTAGTAATGTGACCAGCCTTTGCCTGCATTAATAGGCTCCCCTTCTCAACGGTCATTTCCCCCCCTGGTACTTCCTGATTTCCCCAGCTTAAGTCTTAACTGAGCATGCTTCTCCCCCGGGGCTGCGGGTGGGGAGAGGTCAGGTGATGTCACACAACCTACTGGAAACAGGAAATTTAAAACATTCGCCCCAATGTAATTTCTCACAGGTTGCAGACAGATGTGATTCTCAGCTCATTTTAAAGGAATACCGCAGCCTTCCATTATAACCCTAACTTGTTTGAGGACCACAGTTGCCCTTTAAGGAATGTCCGTGTGTCCCTACAACATGTTCTATTGGGGAAAATGCATCAGACTGTTTATTGAAGGCCCATTATATGATTCATACACAGTATCATATCCCCGTGCACACGCCTTTTGTCTAGTGTACATAATTGTAACTTATCCAATCAGTCTTCATATTCAAGCTCCCCTATTCCCTTTATTATTTAGTTGCCCTTTCTGAACCCATTCCATTTCCAGTATTTCCTTTTTGTACATAGGATTCCAATTGTACTGCATATTCCAAATGAGGCCTTATCAATGCTTTGTAAAGAGGGAGAATAAAATTTTTCTCCCTAGAATACCCTACCCCTCTTTATACAAGAAAATATCTTGCTGTTGCTGCCTGGCACTGATTGCTAACTTAGTTTATCCACCAAAATCCTTTTCAACATGGATTCACCTTAAACGAACCATTTATAGTATAAGCAGCAAAAGGATTTAAAAAGGGTATTTCCACTGCTAAAAAATATTTTTTGCTATTCATTTTTATTGAAGAAAGGGAGTTAAAGGAGCGGTGTCTTACCTCCATTCTCATAAAACCTGCATGAGCCAGGAGAGAATGTATTCTGACAGGACTGACGCTCTCTGTATTCTATGGCGCATCGCACTTGTAAGTACCTTACCTTCTCTCCTCCGGCTCCTGCAGGTTTTATTGAAAATGGAAGGTAAGACACACACTCCTTTACCTCCTTTCTTCAATAAAACTGAATAGTAAAAAAATTTTAACAGTGGAGATACCCTTAAGTCCAAAAAATCACCTTACATTTACCAACACTGAATCTCATCTGTCACATCTGCACATCATCTGAAGCTTTTAATGGTCGACAAAATTTTGTGTTATCAGCAAACACAGAAACCTTGCTGACAATACCGACTTCCAAATCTACTACAGTATATAAAGTAGAAATCTTGTATGCATATATGTATGTGCTCACCTCACAGCCACACCCCTAAAAGCATCCACATATGGCAATGCCCTCTGAAAGGGTTTGAACAATAAAAGCCTGCATGTCACTTGCAGAATGTGATCCCCCAATTCAGTACCTCAGATGAAGTGCCTGGGCTCTGTTTGCTGCCCGACTTCAACAACATAGACACAGAGTCCACTTCATGACACAACAACAGTGTACGGCTACAGAAACATAGAACAACAGCTTCTATAACAGAGGGAACAAGACATTTCCCTTAGTTTTCCCATTAGAGGAAACTATAATTCATCCCACAATTAATGTATCCTTTTATTGTTGATCTGCCACTATTTCTTTAGATATCCAATCACAAACATCTTACATTTCAGCATTTCTGTAAGCTGTTTTGCTGTAGCTGAATAGTTTGACAGTTGGTGTGCTGTATACTGTATGCAGTATTGACATTTGGTATGAGGGAAAATAGTCAGGTCAGTGGTCAGAGCCTGAGCAAAAAAAAGTACATGCAGCAAAGGCATGCAGCAACACACACCTCAGAGTCAGTGCTACTTACATGTATTTATCGATTAATATGATACAGAGTAATTTTTTCAGTATAATACATACACTTTAAGGTCTGTAAGACATCACAATTTGCTCCTGGTTTTCAATATAACCCTGGAAAGACTATGTTACTATTGGTGATCTGATCACATTTACGTTTATTGTCATGCTAAAAAATGTAAAGGAGAACCTCCTGGAATGTGCTTTAGCAATGGAAAATAACCCAAGACATCATGACCACGCCCCCAAAGGCACAGCCACGTTACCAAACGTCACGGACATGTATCAAATGTCATGGCTATGCCCACGCCCCCAAAAGGCCTCAAGTCGACTGCCATGCCCCAAACATCACGATCACTCTCATATACCAGCCATCAAGGCCATGTCCCCAAAGATAACTACCATGCCACCACACATCGCAATTATGCCCCAAATGTTGTTACCACGGCTCCAGATATTGTGGTCATCACCCCCACCAAAAAAATTTACAGTTCGTCCCAATAGCCATGCCCCCAAACATCACAGGTACGCCCCCCCAATCACGCCCACATCACAAACATCCTGTCCATCCCCCCAAAATTGACACCCACACCCCCAAACTTGACACCCCCCCCTAAATGGCAGGCCACACCCATGCTTTCAAACAGTGTGGCCATGCCCCCAAACATTGCGACAACGACACCAAATGTCATGTCCAAGTGGTCCTTGAGCAAGGATAAAGTGTTTAAGTGCAAAAAAGTGACATACTGCTATCTTTGTGCAAAAATAGAGCACACTAATAAAACACACAAAGTCCACAGAAAGCGCAACAGAATGAAGCCCAGCTTTAACAATACAGAGAAAGTGCCCTCACATCACATGCTTTAGAGACAGAAGAACAGAGTGACGCCCATCAATCACTCAAATGCTGCGATATTCAGTTGCAATCACTTAGCAATTTAGCATTTTCATGAGTAGGTTAATCACAACATTTGTATATTTACGCTCCCTGTGGAAAAACTTATATGTTGTAAATAAAGTGTTGCTTTAAACATACAGTATGTGCTATATGTCCCTCAAGCAATGTCACCTCCTCAACTCATAACTATTAATACATTACCAGCTTTGCACTTCTTTCCCCCCCCCCCGTCTCTTCCATCTAAGCCAAACCTACACCTGCACATAACAAATACTATACACGGGCAACGCCAGGTACAAATGCTAGTCTTAATAACATTAAATAGAATTGGCCCCAGCACAGAACCCCCGTTGAACTTTAGTCCATTTAGTCCATATTGATGAAGCCCCATTACCAACTACCCTCTACATCCATTTTCTATCCATGAACAAATGTGCCACTCCCGAGCCCAGCCGATCATATCCTGGAAGCTTGTCTATCTTCTTAAAAGATAACTTAACCGCACTTTACTTTTCAGAATATCATCCCCCCAAGAACTCCAATAAGCTGTTAAGTACTATGCCACTAATGGCAATAATGTAAATGTAACAAACCGCAAGGAACACAACCCTCTAGAGTAATTACTATAGGGAAATACCCCAGCCCCAACCCAGCTATAATCATAGCACTTCAAAATCAAGGTGCCTAATACAAAAGCAAAAAATAAAAACAATCAGGGAGTTCAATAAAAGTTCTTATCGTTTAAAATGGTGCTAATTTTGCCCCAACCAATCAGATCTTTTTAACATTTGAAAGCTAACACCTGATTGGTTGGGGCAAAATTAGCACCATAAACATTTTAATAGAACTTTTATTGAATATCTTGCTAATGTTTTTTTTAACATTATATTCAGAATATATCAGTAAAGCAACAATAAAAGGGGAACTGTGGTCCAAATGACTTTAGGTAAATTGATAGGATTGCTCTCCCTGAGAACTTTTGCAATTATTTTTTATTGTTTATTTTGCATAGTTTTGAAGATATTTAAATTTTTATTTGTGATATGGCAGCAGCATCACCAGTTCCCCTGCACTTCCTGCTTCCTGCTCTGAAACCATGTGACAGTCATCTGCCCTGTGTCTTCTCCTCCCCTTGCAGCCCCCCTCCTCTTGCAAGCCCCCCGCTCTCCCTTCCACTGGGACCCTCCATTTGCAGGCCCCCCCTTGGCCCCTTCCCTTCCAGCCCATGTGGCCCCACATCGCGGGTGCCGTGGCCCTGCCCACTCACTGTGCTGTGGCCCCACCCACTCACAGGTGCCATGGCCCGCCAACTTGCTGATGCCTTGTCCCCGCTCACTCACGGGTGCCGTGGGACACTCATCACATGTCATCCTCCCACCCATCACTAGGTCTCCTCATTTCCTGTTCAGCGCACTCCTAGTTAGTATGCATTTCTCCACTCCCCTCTCTTTGGGCCCTATTTTAAACGAGCGTATTGCAATTTAGCTTTCCCATTTATATCCACCAGTGCCGCTGTTCTATCCACTTGTCACTTTCCCAATTATACCCACCAGTACCACTTTTCTATCCACTTGATCCAGGATACTTTTTGTCATGAGGAATTTAACCCCCCTCCCCCCCTTTTTTTTGCTGTTTTGGGGTTTTGTTGCCTTCCCCTGGATTGATTGTTAGGTAGGGTTAAAAAGGAGGGTGAAAAGGTTGAACTTGCTGGACATATGTCTTTATTCAACCTCAATTACTATTTCACTATGTTACTATGCCACTTTCCCATCTATATTCACCAGTGCCATTTTCTATCCACTTGTCACTTTCCCAGTTATATCCACCAGTGCCTCTTTTATATCACTTGCCATTTCCTTCCCAGTTATATCCACCAGTGTCTCTTTTATCCACTTGCCACTTTCCCAGTTATATCCGCCAGTCCCCCTTTTATATCCACTTGCCACTTTCCCAGTTATATCCACCAGTGTCTTTTTTATATCCACTTGCCACTTCCCCAGTTATATCCACCATTGGTTATAAAAGAGGCACTGGCGGATATAACTGGGAAAGTGGCAAGTGGATATAAAAGAGACACTGGCGGATATAACTGGGAAAGTGGCAAGTGGATATAAA
>JAACNH010008122.1:0-13546 GCA_019447015.1 Hymenochirus boettgeri
TGATGGTCACGGTTCGCTGCGGGACCCCCCGCCAAAAGGCACTTGTAGTGCCGCAAGGGCCCTTATAGGCCGGGAGGGGGGTCCGGTTCGGGATCGCGCGGGGACCCCCTAGCCCCAAAAGGCCCTTCTCAGGGCCCCGCTGGAGGGAGGCCTCCCACCCCCCCAGCGGCTCCCCCCGTCCTCCCCGGAGCGGCCGGGGCGGGGGGCTTGGAGGGGTTGCCGGGGAGGGGGTGCGCGGCGGGTGGTCGCGACCACCGCTGCGGCCACTTCCGGCAGCCCTTTAGCCTCCCGTTCCGAGATTTGCCGCGACGGGGAACGGGTTGGGAGGGGCTGCTGGGAAGCGCGTCGGGGGTGGTGCCGCTGCCGCTGCGGGGGGTGGTGGGCGGGGGGGCGTTGTCTCCCGGGGCGGGGCGACCAACCCGCCGCGGGTTGCCTGCCCATCCCCGCCGCGGGAGGTTAGTATCGGCTGACTTCGCCTCCTTCAAGGTGGACAAGTAAAACAGCGCTACTAGCCGAGCGAAACCAGTACACGCCGCTTTATAAATAGAAGCGGCCGGTAACGGGTAAGTATCGGTGCGAAAGGTTAACGCTTCGTTACTTTTCGCGGCCGTTTTCGGGCTTATAAATCGCGTAACCATTTATGCGTTAATGGCCCGAAAACGCGCGAACAAGTACGAACCTTAAAATATGCCCCTTAGACTTTACATATATAACAACCTCTCAGATTACTTAGACTTTACCATATAACAACCTCTAGCAGAGTTCTAGACTTTAAATATATAAACCTCTACAGGTTACTTAGACTTTAACATATAAACAACCTCTGCAGAGTTACTTAGACTTTAACATATATAACACCTCTCAGAATTACTTAGACTTTAACATATATACAACCTCTCAGAGTACTTAGACTTTACCATATATAACAACCTCTCAGAGTTACTTAGACTTTAACATAATAACAACCTCTCAGAGTTACTTAGACTTTAACATATATACACCTCTGCAGAGTTACTTGACTTTAACATATATAACAACCTCTACAGAGTTACTTAGACTTTAACATATATAACAACCTCTACAGAGTTACTTAGACTTTACCAATATATACAACCTCTACGAGTTACTTAGACTTTAACATATAACCAACCTCTGCAGAGTTACTTAGACTTTACATATATAAAACCTCTACAGAGTTACTTATACTTTACATATATAAACCTCTGCAGAGTTACTTAGACTTTACATATATAAACCTCTGCAGAGTTACTTAGACTTTAACATATATAACAACCTCTAAGAATTACTGAGACTTTAACATATATAACAACCTCACAGAGTTACTTAGACTTTACATATATAACAACCTCTCAGGTGTACTTAGACTTTTAAATATATAACACCCTCAGAGTTACTTAGACTTTACCATATATAACAACCTCTCAGGTTTACTTAGACTTTAACATATATAACAAACCTCTCAGAGTTACTTAGACTTTAACATATATAACAACCTCTGCAGAGTTACTTAGACTTTACAATATAAACAACCTCTGCAGCGCCTGAGTTACTTAGACTTTACCATATATAACAACCTCTGCAGAGTTTACTTAGACTTTACCTATATAACAAACCTCTACAGAGTTATTCGACTTTACCATAATAACAACTCTGCAGTTACTTAGACTTTAACCATATAACAACCTCTGCAGAGTTACTTAGACTTTACCATATATAACAAACCTCTGCAGAGTACTTAGACTTTAACCATATATAAAACCTCTGCAGAGTTACTTAGACTTTACCAATTATAACAACCTCTGCAGAGTTACTTAGACTTTACCATATATAACAACTCTCAGAGTTACTTAGACTTTACCATATATAACAACACTCTGAGAGTACTTAGACTTAACATATATAACAACCTCTGCAGAGTTACTGACTTTACCAATATAACAACCTCTGCAGAGTTACTTAGACTTTACCATATATAACAACCTCTGCAGAGTTACTAGACTTACCATATATAATAACAACCTCTTGACAGAGTTACTTAGACTTTAACATATATAACAACCTCTGCAGAGTTTACTTAGACTTTACCATAATAACAACCTCTGCAGAGTTACTTAGACTTTACATATATAACAACCTCAGAGTTACTTGAGACTTTACCATATATAACAACCTCTGCAGAGTTACTTAGACTTTACCATATTATAACAACCTCTGCAGAGTTATTAGACTTTAACAATATAACAACCTCTACAGGTACTTAGACTTTAACATATATAAAAACCTCTACAGAGTTACTTAGACTTTAACATATATAACAACCTCTAAGAGGTACTTAGACTTTAACATATATAACAACCTCTGCAGAGTTAACTTAGACTTTCCATATATATAACAACCTCTGCAGAGTTACTAGACTTTACACATATATACAACCTCTGCGAGTTACTTAGACTTTAACATATATAACAACCTCTACGAGTACTTAGACTTTACCTATATAACAACCTCTACAGAGTTACTTAGACTTTAACATATATAACAACCTCTGCAGTTACTTAGACTTACATATATAACAACCTCTACAGAGTTACTTAGACTTAACATATATAACACCTCTGCGAGTTACTTAGACTTTAACATTATAAACAACTCTCAGAGTTACTTAGACTTACCATATATAACAACCTCTGCAGAGTTACTTAGACTTTAACATATATAACAAACCTCTGCAGAGTTTACTTAGACTTTAACATATAAACAACCTCTGCAGAGTTACTTGACTTTAACATATATAACAACCTCACAGGTTACTTAGAACTTAACATATATAACAACCTTGCAGAGTTAACTTAGACTTACCTATATAACAACCTCTGCAGAGTTACTTAGGACTTTACCATATATAACAAACCTCTGCAGAGTACTTAGACTTTAACATATCTAACAACCTCTGACAGAGTTACTTAGACTTTAACATATATAACAACCTCTGACAGAGTACTTAGACTTTAACATATATAACAACCTCTGCAGAGTTACTAGCTTTAACATATATAACAACCTCTACAGAGTTACTTAGACTTTAACATAATATAACAACCTCTGCAGAGTTACTTAGACTTTAACATCTATACACAACCTCTGCAGAGTTACTTAGACTTTAACATCTATATACAACCTCTCAGAGTTACTTAGACTTGAACATATATAAAAACTCTGCAGAGTGACTTAGACTTTAACATATATAACAACCTCTGCAGAGTACTTAGACTTTAACATATATAACAACCTCTGATAGTCCACATACTTTGTTGGGGTCAACAGTTTTCTTCCATGTGTTTTTTTCTTTTACAGAGGACACATAGTGCATCCTTGAACTGTAGTATACTGGCTCACTAGTGATATTGTTATTTCACTTGGGAAATTCAAAGAGAAAAGATTTTGTTACAGGTAAACCAACACGTGGGGATTATTAGATGTGGGCCCGGCTTACTTGATGATTGTAGCACGTTTGCCGAGGGGGGTGAACATGGCTATTGATATCTTAGACAAACTGTGCATTGCATAGGCAAAGCCAGTTTGAGGTCATTTGTGTTTATGGCCAAAATATACAACAGTGTTCACTATTATTTTTACATGTTGCATTTTGGACAAACTGAAGTTTCGACTGCACTTGGAACATTTTTCAAATACAATTGAATAGTATTGCCGATGTAAATCTTCTGCATTTATGTTTACAATTCCACCGGAATTTGGACACATGGGTAAATCTCCAGTAAAAATTGAGCTCTCTGTTTGTAGACCGAGAGATAGGAGCATTTTCAACAAAATACTTAAACAAAATTGAGAAAGGGTTTTGGCAACTAACTACAAAGTTTCGGTATAACTCCTAATCAACGTAGAGGAAGACAAACTGTGCAGCAGAGAATCAAATGGACAAGTGTTATTTAGCATATATATATCTTGTTTAATTTAATGGGGTTTAAAAGACTTTCCATTCCCAGTATGCCTAATGCTTTTTGAGCAAGGTTTGTCAATTATTTGAGTATGTTTGGAAATGGTGTTACGTATGTCTGTCTTTCTTAAAGGGTTTATTTAATGGTGAACAGAATCTTGGACTTCTGAATCTTTGAAGTGATATAATTTTTTCCTTGAGAATTACATTCAGCTTTGTAAGGCTTTTGTTTTTCCCTGCCAAGACTCTCTTATCGAAGCTCTAGGACATTCTCCTCCATGTGCTTGATTTCTTCTAGATCCAGGATATTTCCCTCCATATACTTATTTTCTTCTATGAGCTCCAGGATATTTCCTTAATGTGCTATTTTCTTCAATAGGCTCCACTTCATAGGCTTCATTGTTTTCTATATGAGCTTCAGGGAATTGGCCTTATTGCGTGTGGCGCTGAAGTAGGTTCTTTGAGAAGTTGAGTAGAGTCCATGTTGTAACTGTGGACTAACCTCTTTTTCTTCTTCCAGAGGTTTGCTTTGTCATTTATGACATCTCCCATAAACGCTTTGGCACTGATATTGTAGAATGGGCACTGCAGCTGCTATTTTAGATTTTCCAGGAAAGAGCTGGTAAGTGGCATGCAACAACTTGTCAACTCGAGAGTGGTTTTTGATGTGGCTGAAGAATAGCATTCTTAGAAGGCCAAATCACCCTCAACTGATGCAGAAGAGGCTGTTTTATTAGGGGATTGAAATGCTGGTTGCAGACTTGTCCAGAGGGAAATGCAGTGTTTCTTAGAAAAGCCAACACAGAAATAAGGGTTTGGCTGATCACCCTGTTCTGTACTTGTTTCATACTGCTTCCTGAACTATGTCACTTAACCACTTGGTAGTGGCTGAGAATTTATTTTTTTTCATAGAGTTCTTCATTATCATCTTCTTTAGCAACATTGGTATCAATAATTCTAAATTCCCGTCTCAATGCAATGACAAAGATATGACTTTGATGTTTATATTTAGAGATTTGTTTTTGCTATTTCACCAGTTGTCTCACACTGGAAAGGATAGAGTGCAGTCATTTAAGGCTCGGCATATTGCACACCAAGTAAGGCCAATGAGAAGTCACAGACACATTCTTTAGGTGATTTGCCCACATCTTTGAGCCATTTTTCCAACCAAAAGTTATAGTTGGCGTATCTGACAGTCACTCAACATTTGAGAAACACTTAATTGAGTATTGTAAAGTTGATCACAATCCATATAAGAATATATGAGCTGGCGTTCCATTTGCTCTTTTTAGTTTTGAACCAAACTCCCAGTGGCATTTACTTCAATTTTGAGGAAGAGTGTTTTGAGCAAAACCTTTTATAAATGTATGTTTGTTCCTTTGACCAACAATGCCACAAAAATATTATCATATGAGATAGTGTTAGATACCGGATCTAACGAAGGCCGATTAGTCTGCATCAAATTTGAGCTGAAAATTCCATGTGGGGAGCTAGCCCCTCCTTATGTAATCCCAAATAATCCATAATATCTCTGTAATTCTATGAGATCTAACGTTGAGACCACTTGATCTTACGGATCTAACGAAGGCCATTATCTGCATCAAATTTGAGCTGAAAATTGTATGTGGGGGGCTAGCCCCCCCTTATGTAATCCCAAAAATCCATAATATCTCTGTAATTATATGAGATCTAACGTTGAACACTTGATCTTACGGATCTAACGAATTCCGATTAGTCTGCATTCAAATTGAGCTGAAATTGTATGTGGGGGGGCTAGCCCCCCCTATTAATCACTTAATACTCTTCAATTGTGAGATCTAACAAAACAATATGATCAATTTTTGATAAGGGGGGGCTGATGACAGGTAGCCCCTGCAAAACTGTTAATATCTCTAATTTCGACTTGATTACAGCTGAAATGTAAAATATTCAGACTGGATAGCTAAAGATACAGGGGACAGATCAACAAATAAAAGGTACAGTGATAGTCGGGAAGAATTATATTTCCAGTAAGGGCAATTTAAAAGAAACTTTTTTTACCAGGACAGATACAGATTCCGGAATGTATTTTTGGAGGTTATTCTCCGAACCCTCTAAAGTAAGTTCTGTTTTTGGATTTTTGGACCTTCGGGTTTTTCTCGAGTTACGTGAATCCGAAAGCAGACACAAAACTTCCGGTTCCAGAGTTTTCGCATCTCTAGTCCTAATCAGGATTGCCTAGAGCAGCTCTGGATAAATCTCCCCATTGAGAAATAACATGCTGAACAGTAAGGATTTGTTCACAATGAAAATCGTAGGAAAAACCTTTACATTTAAAGGGGCCACACCATAGCAGAAAGGTGCAAACTACAGCAAATGCTACTGGACTGTTTCTGCAAAGTTTTTAGTTTTATTGTTATGAATTTCTGTATGTTTGTAACCTTATTTACTTAGATTTGCAGAGATTTTTGGGGGTCATACAGCAAAACTTCAGAAGCAAACTTCAGAACAGCACAGAGTAAACCCTGCAAAGCCCCTAGTGGTTAAGAAGGAAAAGTTTGTGTTTATGGTTTTTTATTCAATGGAATTTTATCTCTGTGGCATCAGCATTGGTATCTGGACCACCTGAGGCTAAAAACCCAGCTGCCCCTAACATCTCTGTAGATCTAAGTGACTATCAGGGAGATATAAAAGGTCTGATTGTTAAAAATGGTGCTAATTTTGCCCCAACCAATCAGATGTTATTTAACATTTGAAAGCTAACATCTGATTGGTTGGGGCAAAATTAGCTCCATTTTTACCGATAAGAACTTTTTCTTATGTCTCCCTGTAAGAGTTGTGTTTTAGGGTTTTAGGGTTAATACCTTTGGTATTTGGGTAGTAACCCGGACAAATGAAATGCCAAAATGCCTTAACTAAGCCGAATGTAATACATACCTAATGCAGAAAGGTCAAGTAAATATATTTTTAAAATACTGCAACTTTAAAGCTGGCCATACAGCACTGAGACAGAAATGTTTATGGGAAATTCTTGCCAACCACATAGCCTTCCTGCTAAAACTCTGTATACCCATTAAATCCATTTTCCTTTGTTTGTACCAAACTCTAACAGTAATTTCCAGATATTTGAAAACACATCTCCCAGAATTCCATTACAGGCAGCAAAGGCACTGCTGGGACTGTAATTTTCAAAGCTTAAAATAAAGAGATATGGGCTCTTTCCTAATCTATTGCAGTCTATTTGCTTTTCTACACGGAGAAGCAAATTTAAGAAAATATTTCACTATACTAAGTAATCATTATTTCAAAACTCCCCCCCCCCATTTCTCCCAAATGGTTTCTCCCATGACATCACTAAAGATTATTGTTTCCAACCCCCCCCTTTTTTCTCCCAAAATGGTTTCTCCCCATGACATCACATGACATCACCTGCTGAAACATATAAATTGCAGATCAAAAGAAATTTTCAACAGTGCTTGACAACATTTGAAGGTGTTAAACATCTACAAACTGTACAGTCGGTACTATGGCGTATTATGGACGTTCACCAGTTGACCCAATTTGGGAGACACTGGATCCAGATCCAGATATGCAGACACTATATTGGGATTAAATGTGATTTACTTTAAGGAATTTGCATATATTAATGTAAGATGGAGTGAGTAAAAGGAGATGATACGGTGAAGTGACACATTTTTGACAATTTTAACATAGTTTTGAACAGTAACCCCAGTAATGACAGTTTAAATATATACAGGAGTTTATTTCACAAGACCAGTAAAAAGGGAACATCTGATTGGCTGCTGCAAATCATTTTCTCCCTTTATTAAATTAGCCCCATAATCTCATATTCAGATATAATAAGGAATGTAGCTACAGAATAAAATGGGTCTGATATATAAGGTACAAACCTTTAATCTGCACTAACCAATCAAATGGTGTCTAACTGCAGTAACCCAGTAAAAAGCTAATAACTGATCTTGGATTATTTGAGTTGATTCGATTAAAATAACGTCCTTTAAAATATCAACGCAGCGCATTAATGTAGATATATTTATTCAGCGCCGTGAATGTTTATTCTTGATCTTTTATAGAAGGGCGGCGCAAATTCGTTTTGAACAGAATCCACTGAGATTTCTAGAAATCGTGATGAGTAAGCCGATCCAGACTTACTGACCAGGAAAGATAAAGTGGAGGTGAGTATCTGTGGTGTGTGATTTCTTTACTGTGTACCGGTACATGATAAGGGGGATATTCTATAATGACCGTTATGTTTCAATTAAAGCTTTTGCTTTATGATATTTGTGGTTTATTACATAAACAATAATGTAAGAGACCAGATGTAATTGAATGGCTTTATTGTACCCTGCAGTCTCTCCTCCATGAGATGATCCACGCATATCTGCTGGTGATTGGTCAAGATGACGGTCATGGACAAAATTTCCAAATGATGGGGGCCGATTAACTGTATGACAGGGACAAACGTTACGGTAGGAGCTTTACTATAACCCATTGTGTTCATAAACATAAAGTAATACCCATAAGAAAGGAATTCAGGGAGGATAATATTCTATATGTTATATAGTTACTACATGGAAGGATCTTATTGTTCTTTATTTTGTTTAATGTTCATTAGATCCGCAAAGTTCTTTACAATGCAAGAAAGGCCCTCTATCCCTACCGATGGGGTGTGCGATGGGCCATGCAGGCAATTGTGGAGAGGGCGACAAACCGCCCACCACACGATGGACTACGCTGGGTCCAAAAGCACAAGAGGAATTGCGGTGGAAACTTTATAAAGATTTCCTAGACAGAAGAGTCAAAAGGTCCTACAAAACTAGAAGAGCGTGGACTATAAGAAGACAACGCTGGCACAGAAGAATCAGAAGACGGTAGGCAACAAAAAAAAGCGGAAGACGCGGAGAGACGACAGAAGAAGAGAGCAAGAGCCGCAGAAGAATAATTCGGCAACAGATGATTTGCACCACATCATGTGCAGATATGAGGGTGGAGCATGCAATTTGTAGGTAGCACTAGGAGGAGATGCCCCTGCTGGCAGCGTTAGTCTGATGGAAAGGGGGATCAGGGTCTTACAGGAGGATGTGTCCCTTCTGGCAGCCCACATTGCAGGCATGTTCCACTCCCATCTTGCCCTACAAGAGGTAGGTAGCACTGGAAGGAGGTGCCCCTGCCGGTGGGGTGAGGTCTTCCCCAGGAGGAGATGCCCTTTTATGGCAGCCCCCATTGCATGCACGTTGCCTCCAGGGGTGCCCCTACCATGAAACATTTGTGGGGTACACCCCTGCAGAACATAAAGGGACTGTCCACCCTCTTTCAAAAAATCCAGTATGTAGTAGAAAACCCCCAAAAGCGTTGGTTTTTTAAAACGTTTTACTTTCTTGTATCAAAGTGCTCCCGGCTGTGTAAAGCTGCTTACAATCCCACGCTCCAGCGCGCGGCTCCCGATACTTCTGGGTAAGGGCAGTCAGTCACGGTTTGGTGACTGCCATTCCCGAACGAGTGTCTGCTATTGCTGCTCGGGCACATAAAGGGCACACGTGCAGAGAGCATGAACTTACGGTGCTGGGGATTGAAACAGCCTGGGAGCATCTTTGTTACAAGTAAGTAAAACGAAACCCAGCTTTTGGGGGTTGTTCAACTACTGGATTATTTAAAGAGGGTGGACAGTCCCTTTAAAAGGCGGCAGTTAAAAAAAAACCTTCCTGCAAACTGCATTTCAGCACCAGTTCCACCAGTGTAAGTCAGCCCTCCAGTCCACCAATCAGTGAGTCAGCCCTCCAGTCAGTGTTTAGTCAGCCCAGCCACACTACCTAACAAGCCACGTCTATGTTCTCTGATCACCCACACCCACTTGTGGCCGATAGGTCGCATACAATGGTAGCTGCTGGGAGAGGGTCGCAATTTAAGTGTAATGTAACTTTTGACTGTATATTAAACTCTGTAATAAAAATGAATGAATACATTTAGCTGATTTGTCATGATACTATTAGTTTGATTGGTTTACAAGCATTTATGAAGGGTCTGTGGCTGGTGTGTTAGATCAACTGGACTTAATTTCTTGAGGACGTTTGGCTAGTCCTACATGTATTGGACTTATCCAGCAAACTAGGAGAGACAGGCAAAAGGATACGGGGTGAAAGATTCTGGCGGAGTAGAGTAGGCAAGTTATAAAGAGGCTGCTCTTGCCATGTCCCGGCAAGTAGAACATTACTTTTGTACTTACTTACCTTATTGTTACGACGGTGTCTGAGTATCGGGTGAGCGCCAGAGGACAGCGGTTTAATTGTTCCAGTGAGGTTCTGGCAAATAAAAAGTAATCCAGCCCAAGTATCTGGATAACTCGGACAGTTCTCCTATGAACTGATGGTATATGGAACGCTATTGGACCGATACATATTAGACTCCGTGGTGGATCTGAGGGCGATGTATCTTTGCAATTTTGAACTGTCTTGACATACATTCCAGTCTCCTTTTACACACATTAGTAGATGGTGTGGGACGCCCCATCTCCTTTTGATTGGCAACTCTATGGATGTTATTGAAGTTTTATAGGATTACCGGGGGATAAAATGTTTTATGAAGTATGTGATCACAATAAAGTTTATCTAGAATGGTGGTTACGGCAGTGAGTTTCCATTAATGCGATCTATGTGACAAGGTGTCTTTTGTCTGTCTTTCCTTGCTTGGTGGGTTTCCCTCGTGCTTACCCACATATTCCTACTGATATGTTTGTCAAATAAATGTGCTGGATTGTAAGCTCTTTTAAGCTACGGAGATGTTGGCCACATATCAATCCATATAATAATAGTACTTCTAATAAGTGAGGGTCTGCATGTGTTTCGAGTTTTAAAACCTGCGTCTGTGACACAGCTGAATGCAATCAGAAATGGGATATGGCTAGGTGGAAAATACAATTCTGACCACATTTTATAATTATAGAATTCTACACAGTATGGGCATCTCTATGGCCTAGCTGTGTGATATTATCAGGTTCACCTTTAACAACAATATCACTGCATAACTGTCACTGAACTTTGATCCGCTGAGGAACTTTATTGCTCCCAAACAGCATTTTTGCGACTGACAGTGATTTGTCATGTCCAACCACACGCTAGTGGCGAACAGGTAGTCGGAACAAATCTTATCCCATGTGTACCCAGCCTAACAGCAACATCTCATTGTAGCTTAATGTTATAGACAGAGAAAACTAGCTGAGGTGTAAAGAGGTTTTGCCTTTAAAAGGGATCTTAAGGGTTAAATCACCCCTGCAATAAGCTGTACCAGGGCAGGGAGCCAAAACCCATCCAGGTTGATAGGCAATATCATACATACAGGTGAATTTTAGCCCATTCCCAACTAAAAGATAATCAATTAAAAAAACGGTTGAGAAAAATCCCTACTAACGATATTTCAGTGCTACTAACTGCGTAACCTATTAAAGACCACGCTATTAACCGCGTAACCTATTAAAGACCACGCTATTAACCGCGTAACCTATTAAAGGCCACACGACTAATTACGTAACCTATTAAAGACCACGCTATTAACCGCGTAACCTATTAAAGGCCACACGACTAATTACGTAACCTATTAAAGACCACGCTATTAACCGCGTAACCTATTAAAGGCCACACGACTAATTACGTAACCTATTAAAGACGACGCTTCTAACTGTGTAACCTATTAAAGACCACACGACTAACCGCATGAGCTATTAAAGACCACGCTACATAACGTGAAACCTATTAAAGACCACGCTACTTAACGTGAAACCTATGAAAGACCACACTACTAACCCGTAACCTATGAAAGACCACACTACTAACCGTGTAACCTATGAAAACCACACTATACCACGTCAACTGTTAGGTAGGGTTAAAAGGAGGGTGAAAAGGTTGGAACTTGATGCGTAGTTTTTATTCAACCCCAATTACTATGTTACATACTACGTTACCTATTAAAGACCACGCTACTAACCGTGTAACCTATTAAAGACTATGCTTCTAACTGTGTAACCTATCAAAGTCCACACTACAAATGTGTAACCTATTAAAGACTATGCTACTAACCAAGTAACCTATTAAAGTCCACACTACAACTGTGTAACCTATTAAAGTCCACACTACTAACCGTGTAACCTATTAAAGGCCACACGACTAATTACGTAACCTATTAAAGACGACGCTTCTAACTGTGTAACCTATTAAAGACCACACGACTAAAACGCATGAGCTAAAGACCACACTATTAACGTGAAACCTATTAAAGACCATGTTATTAACCATGTAACTATGAAAGACCCACATACTAACCCCATAACCTATGAAAGACCACATACTAAACCGTGTAACCTATGAAAGACCACCAATATTAAACCACGTCAAACTGTTAGGTAGGGTTAAAAAAGGAGGGTGAAAAGGTTGGACTTGATGGACGTATGTTTTTATTCAACCCCAATTACTAGTTACTACTACGTTACCTATTAAAGACCACGCTACTAACCGTGTAACCTATTAAAGACTATGCTTCTAACTGTGTAACCTATCAAAGTCCACACTACAAATGTGTAACCTATTAAAGACTATGCTACTAACCAAGTAACCTATTAAAGTCCACACTACAACTGTGTAACTATTAAAGTCACACATACTAACCGTGTAACCTATTAAAGGCCACACGGACCTAATTACGGTAACCTATTAAAGACGACGTTCTAACTGTGTAACTATTAAAGACCACACGACTAATCGCATGAGCTATTAAAGACCACGCTACTTAAGTGAAAACCTATTAAGGACCCATGTTATTAACCAGTGTAACCTATGAAAGACCACACACTAACCCGTAATATGAAAGACCACACTACTAACCGTGTAACCTATGAAAGACCACACTATTAACCACGTCAACTGTTAGGTAGGTTAAAAAAGTGATAGGGTGAAAAGGTTGGACTTGAGGACGTATGTTTTTATTCAACCCATTACTATGTTAATACTACGTTACCTATTAAAGACCACGCTACTAACCGTGTAACCTATTAAAGACTATGCTTTCAACTGTGTAACCTATCAAAGTCCACACTACAATGTGTAACCTATTAAAGACTATGCTACTACTAAGTAACCTATTAAAGTCCACCAACACTACTAACCGTGTAACCTATTAAAGATCCACCGTACCAACTGTGTAACCTATTAAAGTCCACACTACTAACCGTGTAACCTATTAAAGCACCACTACTAACCATGTAACCTATTAAGTCCACACTATACAAACTGTGTAACCTATTAAAGAACTGAATGCTACTAACCAAGTAACCTATTAAAGTCACACTACAACTGTGTAACCTATTAAGTCCACACTACAACCATGTAACCTATTAAGTCCACACTACAACTGTGTACACCTATAAAGTCCCACTCCAACCAGTAAACCTATTAAAGTCCACACTACAAATGTGTAACCTATTAAAGACTATGCTACTAATCAAGTAACCTATTAAAGTCCACACTACAACTGTGTGACCTATTAAAGTCCACACTACTAACCGTGTAACCTATTAAAGGCCAC
>JAACNH010008123.1:0-13544 GCA_019447015.1 Hymenochirus boettgeri
GTAACTCAGACAATGCAAAAACCTTTAAGAGATCTGACTTACTCTTCAAGAACTATGGAAAACCCTTAACACTGCTTCCTTAAGGGAGTACTTCACAGAAAAGGGAATTACTCGGAAGTTCATTTTTTAGAGAGGTGCCTGTGGGGAGGATTCTAGGAAAGACTGTTCAATCTGTAAAGACTTGTCTTATGAAAACCTTGGGAAAAGCAAGTTATCCTTTGAAGAGCTCACTATAATTCTGACTAAAGAAGAGGCTTTTTCAAACTCTAGACCACTAACCTTTACTCAGTGATGCTCAAGTTCTTCAAACTTTAACACCAGGACATTTTTCCTATTGGGCAACGACTTACGACATTGGCACAACCAAGGTTCCTACAGTGTCTCACAACTTTTCTGTTCAAGAGTCATTATCAAAGAGGTGGAAATACTGTCAAGTATTAGTAACAAAATTCTGGAACCAGTGGCATAAAGAATATTTGTGGACCTGAGATCGGCACTATACCCAAACAAGGAGGATGTGCATCTTCATTTAAGGTTGGAGATTGGTGTTGATCAAACAAGACAAGATACCAAGACAATGTGGAGAACTGGTATAATTGAAACAGTTTTTCCAGAAGGAGACAATCGCATTCGCTCCTGTTCCTTGAGATTACCATCAGGTACTGTTGAGATGACCAATACAATTACTTTACCCTATAGGACTTCTAATGAGAGTTCATGGGGCCGGAGGATGTTGAATCTTTATTTCAGATCAATGTTAGTTATTGTATAGAAAACTACAGTTCCCAGAATTCATCTGCTATATGTTACAATGTAATTTCCTGTATGTATGCTGTAAGTGATTGTTTATTGGTTCTGGAACTAGTAGTAAGTCCTGTTGCTGTTTTAGAGTTATGTAAATTCTCTCCTCATGTCCTGAAGCTGCATGTTCATGCAATAAGGTGAATAACAACTTCTGATAAGAATCTGTTCTAATAAAAGTTATAAGCAACAAAGGATTGTGTGGAACTACATCCCTCTGTGCCAGAATCTAATTCCAAGAAATCTGGTAGTTCATCAAACTCAGAATACAAGAGTTGTACTGTATAGTTGCAACAAGGATGAATCCTAGAAATAACACTATTTATTTTACATGTATGAATACGATTGTTATGTAACCAGCATTTAGTACAAATGTCAAAGCAAGAATTAAAAACACTTAACAAACCGAAAATTGCTGCTACAATAGAATCTACTTGTCCTTGTAATGGAGTTTAACAAGGTTATTTGCTAATGTCATCCCTAAATGTGTTTTCCATCTTCTTACATGTGTTAACATTTTAGTACAACATGCACAGGAACATGGTACAGTTTGTGGATATTTCCCACACAATGTACAAATACCTTTTGGTTTGAGAGCATTCATTCAAAAGTGGTAGCACAAACATATCAAAGACAAAGGAAGGACTTACCCCCCTGCTTACTCCTGTCAAGATAAATGGAAACTCTTCGAGCCAGGCCTGTGGGACAGGATGGGGGATAGGAATGGGAACCAGGAAGGAGGCAATAGGCGAAAGCAAAGAGAGGCACAAAGTTAGGAACACAAGTTACACCCAAGCTGGATAAGTTGTGTTTGATGGAACAGAGTATGTTTCATAAAACGGCAGCCAGTGGTTTATGGAAATGAACACACTCAACCTAAGCCACAGGCTGCATTTGTTCAGTTTCTGGTAGGATTTGGCTAGATTAGTTCATTCATCTGAAGTGTTAATCACAGTTACAATGGTCTGAAAGTCTATAGGGAACAAGACAAATGCAAAGCGTGAAAAATCTATCCTGTTAACAGAGTTCCTATTACTTGTTCAGTAACAACGCTAAACAGGAAGCACTAAAGCTCAATGTATACAATTAAAGATAATTACTACAGGATTATAAAAGCTTGAAAAAATTAGCAACTAAATCTAAAAGGCAAAATTCCCTTGATAAGGCAATTTATCAGAACACTCGTATTTCTTCAACTGTGCTGCCGATCTGTTAAAATCAATTGGTCATTGTTCCTCCCAGCTCAGCAATATCCCATTGCTCCTGTCTGAAAAGCTTATTATGCTGGAACAATACAAAAACTTACCTCTTGACTTCGATGTTTGTTCCAACTGCTGCCTGCGTCCGATCAGTTTACAGTCGATATAACAACGGAATATTGACCATCATTACGATTGTAAACTTGATCCCTCTAGGAAATGAGGCAGGTAAAAAAACTGCTCCACTCGTCATTAGAATCGATTTGACATTCATCTCAGACCAAATGTCTAATTGTTGTAATGTCGAGGTGGTGTAAGGCCAGCTTAAAGGGAACTGTGGTCTCCAAACAAGAAGCTTAAATGAAAGGCCAGTTTTACTTTAAACAAGCCTTCAACCACCTTTCTACGTGCTCCACAGACCAAGATATACAGAAATGACTGACCAGAAAGTTAATGGGTGGGAGGCTGACATGTGACATTCCTTAGGCTTCTCCTGCACAGTGCGCGGGCGAGCACAGCCTCAGACTCCCTCAGTGTGTGAGGGAGACAGGAAGTCCCTCCTCCTCTCTGCTGTGTGAAGGACCTGCAAAAAGGCTATGTGAAAAAGGCTTTTTCAGAGTTTCTGTGGGGGGGGGGGGTCTGAGTAACCCATAGCAACCGCGAGTGGACGGGGCCACAAATCCGCGAGTGGGCGGGGCCACGTGGGGCTGTAAGATAATGGGGTCCATGAGCGGGAGGGACCAGGGGGGCTGCAAAGGGGAGGATGAGACACAGGACAGATTGACTGACAGTTTCAGAGCAGGATGCAGGGGACCTGGTGATGCTGCTGCCATATCACACACAAAAATGTAAATATCTTCAAACTATGCAAAATAAACAATGGAAATAAATTGCAAAAATGCTCTGGGGGCAATTCCTATCAATTTACCTAAAGTCATTTTTGGACCACAGTTCCCCTTTAAGTCATTGCCAATTCTCTTGTGGACAAGGCCATGAGAATAATGCATGTCAGGTCAGACTGAGAGAACTACTGAAAAGTAGACTTTGACTGATCTGTAGAACAGTACAGAAAGAAGAAATGGCCGTGGTCTGGAGGGCCAGTATGTCTCCTTATCAGGAAATTAAGAAAAACAATGTCATTAAACCTTTACTACATCTTAAGTTCTCCCTGCTTAACCTTCTACAAATGGGTCAGACAGAAATTGTGGAAATGGGTCAACACCCAATTACATTGTTTCCTTTAATTTGGTTCAAACATTTATGAATGGAAACTGAATTTGTTGGGTAAGTGATGGGAATGTGTTAATACATTCCTAGCTTCTAGTTTATACGAGTGGTATGAGTTGATGAATTCAGGAAAAGAGCACAACGAAAGCCTGTAGCAGTACAATTTCCATGATTAAAGGAATGATTTGATCCACATGGAACCGAAGACCCGGAAATTAAGAAAAGCAGGAATTAACAGGGGGAAGTGTAGAGGGAGCAGCACTATAGATCTCTGCAATTACCCTGTAATCTATAGTTCTAATGAATTAAAACGAGAACCCACCTCGTGTGGATGGTAGCATGTCTGATAGTCCTTGCCAAGCCGTCACCATCTCTGGATTTTTTCTAAGTCTGCAAAGTTCTTCCACACTCTGATGGCTCCATATCTGCAGGTAAATTGCAATGAGTGATTCTAATGAAGAATTTTACTGGAAAGCCTATCCACTCATTGATTAATATCTGTGCTCTGTATTTTCCTCTTCCTCCTCTTGATATTTTATACAAAGTGTCAAGTAAACAAACCTGTGGCAGTGAGTAGCAGAGAGCAGTCCTGTCCATTAGATACTCAACTGCTGTTATTCTGGTGAACGAGGGTTTCCATTGTGAAAATAATCTAGTTTCTCCTTTTTCCCAGTCCCAGAAACTGTAAGAAGAAAAATTGGTTATTAATGCATAATGCTATTATATGTGTTTATGCTCTATTCCTCTTGTGGTTATTTCAATCCATAACAGAGAAGCATTAATGCAGGTCTAACCAAACCATCTACTGAACATTGGTTAGACGACTAAACCGCTATCTTTTAACAGAGAAGATATTCATTGCTTCTAATTCGTCATAATACAGTTTTGTACTAGGCATCACAAGCCACAATTCACTTCTTAGTTTAAAAGACACTTAATAGCATCACTGCAGAAATGAATGCAGGAAAACCAGCAACGTAACTGAGGAAAATAAAACCCAACATCACCAACCCCACCCCTGCTCATATTGGTAATTTAAATACTTGAATTATATTACTTGAATGATTTCCTAAAAGATTTTTGTTGTGATACTGTATGATAGACAGTAGGTTTAAAAAGCAAAGTGACATTGTATATCGTAGTACAGGGAATTGCAGGCTGGCCAGCCTTACATTGGTCACATGGGCATTTCTAATGGCGGTACTAGCAGATACTACTAGGGAAATTAGAGCATACAATATGTCAGCATGGTTTCAATAAAAAACATTTAAAGGGCATGTTCATGTCCACCCTTATTACAAACTTTTGCTATATTATAGTATATCTTCCCCAGCCCCAACCGCTATAAATAAATTTAAGAAAGTGCCCAGATGTTTACTTACCTTCCCTCTCTCCTCCAATGCCTTCTGCTTGCAAGACTTCTGCTATCCTCCTGGTGGGCAGTTTTTGGGACTTTGGGGGGGGGACTACAGGCGAACCATATGGAGCTGGGATGTGAGGTAAGGATTTTATACACTACATGGTTGGGCCAGTAGTGGGGGTTATAGTTTTGGGGGTAGACATGCCCTTTAAGGTTACTACAATGTATTTGATCTTAATAGATTAATATTTACAGAAAGGTTTGCACAATTAGCCAAAATGTTCAAATTTGATATTTATGGTGTGTGCTATTTCTATACAAATAGACTAGTAATGCCTAAAGGTTCTCCAAGTACCAATGAAATACTTTCCATGCCAACCTCTACCCCATGTCCTTGTGGCTGTCAGCGTATTATCTAGAATGTTCTGGTTACGTAAGCATGTGTGAATAATATACACCCCAGCAGGACTGTATTGAGCCTATTCTCAGGACTAAAGGAAAACAGCAGGAGCCTCTTCTGATTGTCACCATGCACACTGGCAGGACAAACATGCATGTTCACAGCATACTGCTATCATCAGCAACAGTCAACAGAAGAAAAATACTCCTCAGTATCTAGCTAGCCTATAAAAGATATAATGTTGTAAACTTTACTGCCTTGTAAGCTGCTATAATTTAACCCCTTTCAACTCTTCCAAATAATAATTTTTCTAACCAATTTCTGTGAAATCTTCATGCCCTTTGCTATTTTTAAACTTAGGGCAGAATGACTGTAACAGGATTCTATATGAATTTCTGAGAAATCTTGTTATGATGCTGAAACTTATTTTGTCCTCGTAAAATAATAATAATAATAATAATGTTATGTAACCTACACTTCTAGCATTTTGCTGAAGGGAAGGTTATTTTTAGTATACGATCTTTAATTCATGGAAGCCAAAGACTCGGATGGATTTCCAGCTGATCAGATGACAGCAGGTTCAAATTCCAGATGCAATGATTTGTTACTACCCAAAGATGATCAATAGTACAGATCTGTGAAAGATCAATTGGAATCATCTGCCTAATAGATAAGGAAGTGAGTCTGGAAGCAATAATTCTGTGATGGCCATTAAAGACCACAAACTGAGCGTGCTCCACACCCTAAATTGGTATATTCTTCAAGATTTATATTTTTCATCCTTAATGATGTAGTGTGTGCTTTTCACCTTAAAAAGCTGTTCTGAGCAGCTATACAAAGGGACTTTTCTTCCCATGCAGAACAGCGCTCAGACAGCAGACCTTAACTTAACTGAACCCTGCAGGGAGGAGCCATGAGGACCAGGATAAGCTGACACAATCAGGGTTATTGAATGTCGTTTTTACTTTATCGTCTTCAGAACCTGGAGGCTCAGTAATGAGACAAGACATATAAGGAAATTTCAATATATGACCAAAGCAGGAAAATGAACCTCAAATACACTGGAGATACTTGTATTACACATAAACAGTGACAATTGTACAAGAAAAAAAATGCCGTAATAAATAGAAATATTCCACAGGGATTGTGTAACTTATTTTTGTTTGTGCATTTGCTAATTGAACTATGTATTTGATAATGTATTGATGCATTAACTGTCAAACCTCTTTGATTGCATATTAATTTGGCTTGAAAAGCCAAATTACTGTTCTTTCTATTTCTTCTTCTTCTTTTTCTTCTTCGTTTTATTCTTCCGCTTTTTGGACCAATCTCCTCCCACAGTTTTTGAGCTAGAGACATGAAATTCGGTACAGACGTGCGGGGCATATAGGAGAGTGGCTATCTTCTAGCTAAGGAATCCGCGGAAGCGTTACGGCGTTATCTGTGAATTTCCGGACATTTTTTCCATAGACTATAATGGTAACAATCCCAAATGTGGATATTTCAACAGTTTTTTTCATGGTCATAAATACAAATGGGGATACCCCCAACCCCCACACAGACAACCCACCTACTGACCTACCTTTCCATTCCCATGGAAGCCATATTTAAAGGGTAACTAAAGTCAAAAAAACTAATTTAGATTTATCCTCAATAAAAGATAGTTTATGGTTATAAACAAAAAAAGGACACACCCCCTCAACCGACCCAGGTACACACCTACTAATCTATTATCCATTACTGTGGCAGCCATACTTAAAGGGTAACTAAAGTAAAAAAAGACCCAGGTACACCCACCTACTGACCTACCTTTCCATTCCCATGGAAGCCATATTAAAGGGTAACTAAAGTCAAAAAATAATTTAGATTTATTCTCAATAAAAAATAGTTTTATGGTTGTAAACACAAAAAAGACATACCCCTCAACCAGACCCAGGTACCAACAGCTACTGATCACTTATCCATTACTGTGGAAGCCATACTTTAAAGGGTAACTAAAGTCAAAAAAGCAAATTTTGATCAAAATCAAAAAACTTGTTTTTTAACCCCCAACGTGATACAGGTATACAAGCTAATGACCTACCCCTCCATTACAGTTGCAGCCATACTAAAGGGTAACTAAAGTCAAAAAAACTAATTTTGACCAATCATCAAAAAGTTTTTTTTAACTCTCAACCCGACACGGGTACACACACACCTACTGATCTATTATCCATTACTATGGCAGCCATACGTAAAGGGTAACTAAAGTAAAAAAAACTAATTTTGACCAATCATAAAAAAGTTAGTATTTATACCCCAACCTGATATGAATACACACACACAACTGACCTACCTTAATGCAGTGACCTATTAAAGGGTAAGAAAAAAACAATGTCCTCTTCATTGACATTATTGAGTTTTAAATCTGCAGCACAAATACACAAATTCCCTTCAAAATGCAGTCTTTCAAGCCAAATTTAAAGTTTATACTTAAACTTCCTTTCTATTGTATTGTTTTTCCTTTGAACATCTTTATGGTTCCTCAACATTACTTTATCCTTGATTAAACTTTCTTGAGTCACGCAGGGTCTACATTTTAGAAAACCCTGCCTAGGGCATACACGCAGGTTTCTATATCTTCGGACCACCCGCCTAGATGTTTTTGGTTAATCTTTTTTTTTACTGGTTTTCAGGAAAAACTGGTCAAAAGCAAAGGCTGAATATTTTTCACATTTTTATTCAATCATGTGCTCCTCGATAGGTGGCACAATTGGTCGTGAAAGAGGCCAAGTACTTTAATGACTTGATATATTAATTGGAATTTGTTGGTCAAACTTATTGGGTGCGATTAGTTGCATGTGTACAATGTACATGTCCACTGCTAAGTATGTCCAACCCATCTGCCCTTACACACCTTCCCCATTACTAATATTGTTCTTTGTGTCAGGGTTATGTTTGAGGTGGTTCAGCCAAAAGAAGTTTAATTCCATTTGAAAACTTTTCAATTAAAGGGTTTGCTCACATTTCGGAATCTTGCAGTGTATTTCCTATAGGGGGCCAGTTAACGATCCCTCTGATGTTGGGGGGGCAGACTACATTTTTACATTTGCCCTACTATAATTAGTATCATAGTCAGAGCCGTGACACTGATCTAATAGAATTTGCTGAATATTGAAAATGTGTATGGATAGGTCCCTTTACTACAGTAGAGAGAGATGATACATTGGACTATGTAGTGCATTGAACAACTATTGTTCTGTATGAAGATATACGCAACAATCGCTTCTGTGTATTAGAATGATTGGTCAGCTTACATATACTAATACATACATTTCTACAGATATACAGTAATACTATACCACAATCACAGTGTAGTGATACAGTAGTACCTACCCTCCAACATCCACCATTTAATAAGCACAACACATTGCACAGAGGTGTGCGGAGATCAGGTTCGGCTCAGCAGCAGGTTATTTGTATGAGTGTACAGATTAAATGATGGATGTTGGAGGGTAGACAAGTACTGTAATGAACCCAGTCTCAGCCATCCTCAGGCAGCTGCAGTTTCAAATTGATACAGTTCTCTATGCTGCTATTAATCACAGGGCAGACTGGATACTTTTTTGAAACAAATGATGCTTCTCACTAACAGCACAATTAACAATGTAACAGTCTATGGGACAATCAATTGAACAGTCTATGGGCACCAGAAGTGGACCATGTGAGTCACTTTAGAGTACTATATCTGGACTGCAGGCCATAGTTTGAGTACTCCTGCCCTATTTCTACGTCTCTGCGATAGCATAGCACGTGGTTCCTTTAATCTACAGTGCGCATCTTGGGTTATTACTAGTATTAAAGTCTTTTTCCAACCTGTCAAATGAAGGTGTGTAGAGAAACACATAGCATTGTGTCTTTGTAGTAGTATCGCAGTAAGAAATACAGATTTGTGTTTTCTCCCAGATAGTAAAAATATTTCTAGTTTAACTTTAAAGGAGATTAGTGGAATAAATTAAAATAAAATGTAAATGTAATGTAAAATAGAATGTGTAACTTTATGCAATTATAATATGGGAGACATGACTACATTGCTACCACGTGTTTTTGCACATGCACCTGTCACCCTCTCCTGGCTTCATACTACATAGAGAAACAGGTTGGGTGACAGTGCTGCCACCAAATTGCAAAAAAATAACAGGAAGTAGAAATACTTAATCCTGCCTCCCACATAGTTTAGAATAAAAGTATGAATTTTTAAATGTATTTAAAGGGCAGTCCACCCCATTTTACAACTTGTTCTGTAGTGTAGAGCTCCCTCCCCCAACCACAAAAGCTATAGTAGTTTCACACAAAACACCCCTGATCACTACTTACATCACCTCATTCCCCGGCGTGTGTCACGGCCATATGCTTGCATGAATTGCAAGCAGGGGGCGGACCGGCAGCCGCATCGTGATTGGCTGAGAGGCAGCCAGTCACGGACACGGCTTCCGGCTGTGCAGATCGACGGGGGAAAGAGATAAGACAGATCGGGGTGTTTTTGTGTGAAACTACTACGGCGTTTGGGGTTGGGGGAGGAAGCCCTACACTACAAAAAAGGGGAGGAGGAGAGAGAAAATGGGAGGGAGAGGGCTGCATTGAGCATGACAAAATTCTCCCGGAGGAGAGACAGGGGCAGGTCCTATAAGGACACTGCAGTGCTCCTGGTGGGAAGTTTTTGGGACTTGGGGGGGGGGGGGGGAATTACTGGAGAACATATGGAGCTGGAATGTAAGGTAAGGATTTATTACACTCACACAGTGGGCCAGTAGTGAGTTAAATTGTAGTTTGGGGTGGACATTCTCTTTAAATATTGGTGGACATGGACTTTGTGCTGCAATTTTGTGATCTAGTATTTAGGTTTGCAGCTGTTCTTATCTGACCACAATTTAAAGGAGAATGAAATCTAAAATGTTAATCAGCCTTTATTCAAAGTTCATAACAGATCGCTTTAACAACTATTACACTACTGAAATCGTAGTATTGCAGGGAAATGAATAGTAAATGGGGAATGTTCTGGAATTTGCTCTCTGCTCCCAGAGTGTGTGATGTAGTAAGTGATGCAGTATCTTACTGGATTCCCTTTACACACCCTGCTATAAACAGAATAAGGCTTTAATCCTTGTGGGGGAATCTATTAAAACTTGTCAGTGAAGGCTTCATCTGAGGGAGGAATGGGAAGGTTGATTATGCAAACAATTAATGTCATGAGATTATGCTGCATTAACCCCCACAACCTGAAGGATATTAACATACACAATGAGTATGGATATTTAAGGGAGGATTACTTGTTTCTTTTTGAAATGTACTAAGAGATTATCTTTGTGAAGGACAATGATACCTTTATTCATATAGATAGAATCAGTTATTTGCCGTATGGCTGTGTAAACAGTCCAATATTTTTGCCCAATTGCAGCCATATTGATGATGAACTGATCGGACACAGGCTGCTTGTGCAGTCTTTAGTGTTTCTCAAATCTACAGTGTAATCCTGATGGTGATCCATATATAGCGGGAGGTAAGTGTGGCCCTCCAGAGTAGCTGCAGTAGTAGCCGGGAATGCTGGGAGTTGTAGTTTGCAAACATCGAGAGGGCTGTTGAACATCCCGATATATCATCTGGCTTCCATGAAAAGAGATTAATTGTCTCCTATATGAGCTTATATTTTTATAGGATTTACAATGCTGGATTAAGATCTAATTATCCAGCAGGAAGGAATGAAATCTTTTTAGATTTTTATACAGAATGTGTTGTTATTCCCTATTGTATGTCCATAAATGTGGCAATGACTGGGATTCCAGATTCCAATCATAGCAGTAACTGCCCTGTGTTCCTTATCTCCTAGACCAAAACATCTATACTCCTGAATGAAAATCATGACTCAAAGATAAATCAGTTATGAAAGAGAGAACTCAAAACAAAGTGGGACTACATAAAAACACACAGTGGTAGGAGACCTGGCCCTGTGCATCTTTATACTCTGTACAGCAGTAAAGTCATTTGTATCTCATGCAAGGGTTCATTTTCTCTGTGTGAGGTGTTTGTGGAAACTGCAAAACAGAGCTCAAGAGTCTGATGGACCTGCTGAACTGCGGAAGAGCAGACATCATGGATTTCCACCCAGATGGTCTACGTCCTGCTCTAGGATAGCCTTATTTCAAACCACACTGAGACTTCAACCATATGGTACACAACTATGTCTGATAAGAAATGGGGCTCGCTGGAATCCCAGGTGTGTTTTCAAGCAAAATGCCATTATAATGATGCATTAAAACACTAGATAAGGAATTAGCCATTAAATTAAACACTTCTTCTGGGGAGAACAATGTTCTGGAAATCTCATTGTTGGTGGATGTCCGTGAAAGGTAATGGGCAATGATTAGCTAAGTAGTAGCCAACTAATTACATAGGGCCAATTAGATCAGAGGCCCTACTGTTTTCGTGACAAAAAGGTAAGTAATGCATGGTAATATTGGGGGATGACACAAACATTTACAAAGAGGCACTTTCTTTTCACAAGTGTTTAAAGAGGAAGGACTGATGTGCTAATAAATTTCTTTAACGAAATCTAAAGCGTTTATTAATAAAATCAGGGTAAATGCCCATGACATCTATGTATCTGGTGTATATAGCTGAAAAATGATGGTTAGTAAACTTGTAGATTCAGCCATGGGCCCTATCAGCTTTCCAGATTTCTTTGTCTTCAAGAACTATGGAAAACCCTTAACACTGCTTCCTTAAGGGAGTACTTCACAGAAAAGGGAATTACTCGGAAGTTCATTTTTTTAGAGAGGTGCCTGGTGGGGAGGATTCTAGGAAAGACTTGTTCAATCTGTAAAGACTTGTCTTATGAAAACCTTGGGAAAAGCAATGTTATCCTTTGAAGAGCTCACTATAATTCTGACTAAAGAAGAGGCTTTTTCAAACTCTAGACCACTAACCTTTACTCAGTGATGCTCAAGTTCTTCAAACTTTAACACCAGGACATTTCCTTATTGGGCAACGACTTACGACATTGGCACAACCCAAGGTTCCTACAGTGTCTCACAACTTTTCTGTTCAAGAGTCATTATCAAAGAGGTGGAAATACTGTCAAGTATTAGTAACAAAATTCTGGAACCAGTGGCATAAAGAATATTTGTTGGACCTGAGATCGGCTCACTACACCAAACAAGGAGGATGTGCATCTTCATTTAAGGTTGGAGATTTGGTGTTGATCAAACAAGACAAGATACCAAGACAAATGTGGAGAACTGGTATAATTGAAACAGTTTTTCCAGAAGGAGACAATCGCATTCGCTCATGTTCCTTGAGATTACCATCAGGTACTGTGCTGAGATGACCAATACAATTACTTTACCCTATAGGACTTCTAATGAGAGTTCATGGGGCCGGAGGATGTTGAATCTTTATTTCAGATCAATGTTAGTTATTGTATAGAAAACTACAGTTCCCAGAATTCATCTGCTATATGTTACAATGTAATTTCCTGTATGTATGCTGTAAGTGATTGTTTATTGGTTCTGGAACTAGTAGTAAGTTCCTGTTGCTGTTTTAGAGTTATGTAAATTTCTCTCTCATGTCCTGAAGCTGCATGTTCATGCAATAAGGTGAATAACAACTTCTGATAAGAATCTGTTCTAATAAAAGTTATAAGCAACAAAGGATTGTGTGGAACTACATCCCTCTGTGCCAGAATCTGATTCCAAGAAAATCTGGTAGGTCATCTAACTCAGAATATAAGAGTTGTACTGTATAGTTGCAACATAAAATTTGGTGCTGAAACCCGGGAAAATGGCAGAAAGATCTGAATTACTTCAAACGAGGTGCATAAAGAAGTTCCACTACAAAAATGCTGCAAACGATTGAACAGGAGCAATGAAAGTCAGCATGACAGATAGACACATTGCAGGAGATGTTAGAGCAGCTTCCATCAGAGAGACCACATTATATGAACTGGACAGAGACACTGAGGCTCTGATAACCTCTGCAGAGGAGATAGAAGCAGAGTATGAAACAGTCCAGTCATACCAGGATCACATTGTCATGTGGAAAAGCAGAGTCACACGTGTAATACAAAGAGACACAGAAGAAGTGAACAGTGCAGACAGCTATGGCAACTCCCAATCCAGATCCGTGTGTCACAATCACACATTAAAACTTCCAAAGTTGATTATTGGGAATTTCTGGAGAGATCAGTCACTGGCAGGAATTCTGGAGTCAGTTTCAAACAGCAATTCACTAAAACACCAGCCTGTCAGAAATAGACAAATTTAACTATTTAAAATCATACTTGTGTGGTGCTGCAGCCACTGCCATCGCTGGACTGCCTCTATACAATGAAAATTACACTGTGGCAATTGAAATACTGCAAGGCAGATTTGGTCTTAGAGACTTAATAATAAGTATTATATGAAGTGAAATACATGTGCGCAATCTATGGGAGTTATGTCAGACAGCTATGGGGGCCTACTATGCCCAATTTTATTGAAGCGGATTCCTAAAGAGATAGCCCTTGAATTTAGTCGCCAGCAGG
>JAACNH010008124.1:0-13543 GCA_019447015.1 Hymenochirus boettgeri
ACCGGCTTCCCTTCTCCCAACGGTCCCCTCTCCTGTATTGTATCTGTGTCCTCTGTATATTAGAGTGTACGCTCTGCAGGACAGGATTCCTTCACCCAATGGTTCCCTCTCCCTGTATTGTATCTGTGTCCCTCTGGTATTATAGTGTGCTCTGCAGGACAGGATTCCTTTCTCAATGGTCCCCTCTCCTTATATTGTCTGTGTCCCTCTGTATATTAGAGTGTAAGCTCTGCAGGACAGGATTCCTTCACCCAATGGTTCCCTCTCCCTGTATTGTATCTGTGTCCCTCTGTTATTAAAGTGTAAGCTCTGCCGGACAGGATTCCCTTCTCCCAATGGTTCCCTCTCCCTGTATTGTATCTGTGTCCCTCTGTATATTACAGTGTAAGCTCTGCAGGACAGGATTCCCTTCTCCAATGGTTCCCCTTATTGTATCTGTGTCCCTCTGATATTAGAGTGTAAGCTCTGCAGGACAGGATTACCTTTCACAATGGTTCCCTCTCCCTGTATTGTATCTGTGTCCCTCTGTATATTAGAGTTAAGCTCTGCAGGACAGGATTCCCTTCTCCCAATGGCCCTCTCCTGTATTGTATCTGGTCCCTCTGTTTATTACAGTGTAAGTCTGCAGGACAGGATTCCCTTCTCCAATGTTCCCTCTCCCTGTATCGTATCTGTGTCCCTCTGTATATTAGAGTGTAAGCTCTGCAGGACAGGGGAAATAGCACAAGCAATGTGTGGAAGTGCACACTGTTCCTCAGAATAATCTGTTTCTTATATCGCACAAACAAACAACGTTTCGAAGAACGCTATGTCTCCCATCAGGTTAACTCTCACAATAACCCCCTCCACCATAAAAACTAGTGATCAGACAGCCCCTCCCTCTTCACTTAGGGGAGTGGTTAGTGCAGCATCTGGCGCAAAACACACATTTTTATAGACATATTAAACTTTCTTTTTTAACCAGTGTTAAATGTCCAAAGTTCATAAAAAAAGTGAAAAAAATTCAGAAACATTTCCTTGGAAAAGAGTTCTTTGTGGATGAAGCCATTTCCAATGCATATTGTACTGAGAAATAAACAATGGAGAGTGCACATATATACAGTGTATCCAATAAAATTCTATAAAATCAACACAAAATCAATCACTATTTTTATGAACTTTGGACATTACTCAAGACGGACACTGGTTAAAAAAAAGTTTTATATGTCTATAAAAGTTTGTGTTTTCCCCAATTCTGCACTACCACTCCTCCTAAGTGAAGAGGGAGGGGCTGTCTGATCACTAGGTCTATTTATGGTGGAGGGGGTTATTGTGAGAGTAACCTGATGGAGACATAGCGTTCTTGAGGTAGAGGACTGACTGAAGCTGCACCTTCAACTTCAGTGGCACGCTGCCTAAGGAGTGCCTAGGCCCAAACCTATATTGCAGGACAGGGGAAATACCAGCTGTGTCGATACTACTGCAGTAAGTGGTTGGCTAAGGCATCCTTACATATAGGCTGATCGGCTAACGTGAGCCAGAACTCACAAGCTTCTAACGCAACATTTTATCATTGTCTTGTGTTCTTTGCAGCATGTACTGGGAAATAGACAAACAGATAAAAATCAGCAGTATTTATCTGTAGAATCCAGGATGTCTAACACGTGTCCCTTCAGGTGTTGGGGGGAGTCTTAAGGCTCTGCCGTCAGGGGTCGTGCCTCGCTCGAAAATCTAGCGTGTGCGCGAGCCTTTAGTTTTCACCCAGGAAATGAAGGGAGTTGGGGTGTAAAGCATGAATACTCTCAAACTATGGATGATGCTGGATAACTACAATACCTAGAGAATTAAAGTTAGAGAAAAAGGGAAATATTGGTACCTGTATGATGCTGTGCATGTGGGGAAGCAGACGGTCTATCCGACTTCTAACAACATAACCAGCGCCCTGCAGACATTCTTACGAACTTCAGGATCCTCATCTACAGCAGCAGAGCAAGAGATGCTGCAAAAAAGGAGCAGAATGCAGAATATGACACTGCTCACTCACAGCAGAAGTGTCAAATGTCAACACCCATTCCATTGGGGATACCTTACTCTCCGAGTAACCCTTACCTCAGCATTTAACACAATATAAAAATATAGCACATAGTAACTTATTCCACACAATAACAAAATTACTGGTATTAATATAGTAGGGCTGATTCAGAGATCCTTTCCATTTAAAGTAAGGAGGGCATTTTTAGGGCTGATAAGACAAACAAAACCCTCAATACTATGTTACAAAAATTAGGGTAGGGTATAAAGGTTGGACTAGATGGACGTAGTCTTTATACAACCCCAATACTATGTTACTATGTAACGTTATACAGACATTATGGGTAGGGTATAAAGGTTGGACTAGATGGACGTATGTCTTATTACAACCTCCAATACTATGTTATATGTAACTGTTTACAGACATTTTGGGTAGGGTATAAAGGTTGGACTAGATGGACGTATGTCTTTATACAACTCCAATACTAGTTACTATGTAACTGTTATCAGACATTATGGGTAGGGTATAAAGGTTGGACTAGAGGACGTATGTCTTTATACAACCTCCAAATATGTTACTATGTAACGTTTAGACAGACATTATGGGTAGGGTATAAAGGTTGGATAGATGGACGTATGTCTTTATACAACCTCCAATACTATGTTACTATGTAACTGTTAGACAGACATTATGGGTAGGGTATAAAGGTTGGACTAGATGGACGTATGTCTTTATACAACCTCCAATACTAGTTTACTATGAACTGTTAGGCAGACATTATGGGTAGGGTATAAAGGTTGGACTAGATGGATGTCTATTAAATGACAAACAAGGGCGATGATGTAAATAATCAATGAATCCAATGTTTCCATCCAAGAGAACAACACGATCAGACAGTATGAATACAAAGACCCTCATTCTCTATCGGGTGTGTGTATCACTTCATCATCTCTGTAGAATCCAATAAAGCCATTGGGTAGATGAAACATACGATAATAAAAAGGAGTTACAGCAACTACAAGGCAGATTAAAGGGATGTCCACCCCCAACATGATGTCTCGGCAATCACAGGCGCCGTGCACAGAAAAGGCAAGAAGCTAAGCAGAAGAGCACAGAGGGAACAAGGGCTGGTAAGTAGGTTTCCCAGTACCTTAGAAATGTAAGAACCTCACAGCATGTATCAAAGGTTTTTGTGGGGGTGGACAAACTCTTAGGGAATTAAGTAGAGCCACACCAGTCTTGAAAGTCGATAGTAGAGATTTATTGCATATGACACATGTGCTGGTCACTCAAATGCATAGTGAGTAACCAAGATAGCTTGCACAGACCACTTTCTTATACACAATCTTGACCATACGTCACAAGCCCATCCTATAGAAAAGGACTTTGCCGTCCCTTTTTACTTTAGACATGTAACCTTATATGGCCATTTGTTACCTTACAACTTTAACAAGAAACATGTTATCCAATTTGTGACTAGAGATCCCAGAGGTCCATGTTACATATACATCTCATATTCACTGCCACGTCTACACAGTCATTGCATAATGTATGTAGCCAATACAGTTTCTATCAATGATAACATTGATATATTATAACTTTAACAATACCTTTTAAACTTCCCCTCACAAGCTGAAGGAGAGCCACACACATTGTCGATACACGACAAATCCGCAAGACACGTGAGCTCAAAACAACCAGCAACGATGCAGACAAACTGCAGGGCAATGAAATCGTAATCACATGTGTGGCCTCTTGTCCTACTGGGATGGCCACTTACCTCAATGAAAGTGTCTATGTTATCCATGAGGGCCTGCGCTCGGTCGGTGATAAACTGATTGACACATGCGATAGCGTGAGACCTAGAGGAAAGGAGGGACATTACAAGGAGGAACAGGGGGGTGAATCCTGGGGATGCGTTGGGACACAGGCGAGACGGTTACCTGATTTTGGGACTGCAATGTTTAAAGAACTGCAGGAACTTTGGGATCATGAATTAAGAGGCCTATTGAGAGCGTCACTGTCCAAAGTTCTGAGGAATCTTCGCAGATTTTCTGCAGAGCCCGAATGCTCCCTGCAACACAAAGGGGAAACAAAGTGACGCAGAACTGAAATATGCACAAAAACATTCAACAGCAGCGCCCACACAATAGACGGGTATCAGGGGAGGTCCCACTATGAGCGCTGCGTCTTCCAAATTGCAAGTAATTTAAAATATAATGGAAACGGACGAATCCGTTCCCACCGTATAACTTGCAATCCAATCTATTGGTCCGTTTTTTACCTGCACGACTTTAATAATAGTCTATGGAACGCAAAAAACAAGGGGACAACCGGATTATTCATGTTTTTTCCCATTTCTGCTATTTTCCACAAAATGTACACCAATGCAAACGGACCAGAAACACGGACAAGCACATAGAAAACCGCGTGTCTTTACCCGCAAATGGACCAGAACGTGGGCAAAACGCACTCTAAACTAACACCACAAAGCACATGGTGGGACCTAGCCCTTAGTGCTGAAAAAAAAATCCTGGAATTAACAAAACTTTATTGCTTTAGTTTTGATTACACAAGAAACACGGCCTCAATTGTCGTATGTAGCAAAGCGACTTATAGCTCCATCTGTGTGTGGGCCTAATCCTGTCCTCCTGTTCATAAACAGCTTTGGAGTCATCCATTTGTGACAAGGTGCTCCACCTTGTGGCTGAACCAGGATATTATAGATTACATATAAACGTAATAGCCTGTAGTCTTTGTTTAGCTCAATGTAAAGGTTCTGTTCTTATTAAAAAGAATCTTTCACACCTGGGATCTATCCTATAGAATAACCCAAGAAGTAAGTGCTAGTTGGGAAAGATATTTGCCATTTCTCTGGACACAAGGGCACAACAGTGATTAAACCTGCCTCTGTGGTCAGGAGATCAGCCCATTGTCCTGTACCTCGCACGTGTTGTAGTCCTCAGAATTGAGCAAGTTGCACAGCTGGGGAAGCAGATCCGGCCACATTTGTAGTCTCCTTGGAAGCAATGGTGGTAATGAGGATCCTGGAAAAAGAACATGGGCCAGTAAAAACTAGAGGAATGTTCAAAGTGAGGCAAATACACTCTACTTAATATTACATTAATGTTTTCTTAAAGGGCAAGTCCACCACTAAAATGGTAAAGCACCCCCAAACCTGTAATAGTTAGAAATCTAAGGATGTAAGACTAACCCTGAAATGCTGCCCGATGTTCCTCTTTGGTTTACTGGTTTTCCAAGTTAGCAGCTGTCCACTATGGATGTATTTCCCTAGCTGCCTCTAAACATGTGCGAGATTATAAAGAGCTTGGAGATGAGGCTACCTTTGAGGGCTAGGCCAAACCACAGCATTTAAATCCACATTAAAAACCCACTTACTAGTGTTGGCCAATTGGTCCGCTTATCGAAGTTCATGTGTTTTTTCCCACGGATGCAGAGCAAGCAGACAACATCCGGTATAGTGTGGCCTCGCCCTAAAGGGTACACACTGTCAGCTTCTTCCTCCTGACCAATCACACGGCAGTTTCAACTGGTAAGCTAGGAGGAAGGACTGTCAAAAGAGGACCGCACAATCAGACGTGGCTTTTTGACAGTCCCATATGCGTATATCCGATTTGGAGGAGAGAAGACCTTTGGGTGTATTACAGGTTAGTCTTATATCTCCCAGCCTTCTAACTAATTGTGGTTTGGGGGTGATTTTCTATATATACTTTTGATTTGAGGGATGAAGGAGGGGGGGAGGGACACGCTTTTCTGTTTATTCAAGCGGAATTCACAAAACAAAAAGGTAAACAGCTCTAAAAATTTCCATTTTTTATTTAGCAATAAAATAGAAAACCCATTTCTCCACATTGGAGGATTCTGCCATCATATTGCTCACCTCATGTAAAGCACATCCTAGAGATCCCAGAGCAGATGGTGCCTATGGTTGATAACGAATGTTCTACACACAGTGAGCGATACCCTCAGTACGTTTGGAAAGAATAAACCTTCCTTCGATGCACAGACCGAGGGAAAACGTTTTTAGTCTTTTTACTGCAGCTCTACAGCAACGTCAAAGCTTTAATATCGGAATTCAAATGAATGGAGCTTTACCCTATGTGCTCAGATATGGGGTGAAGTCCTCACTCTGGGTTATTATAATAGGGACAAGAGGAGAGCAGGGAAGGCAAGTATAATTGTCATTGTGGGTGACAATGGAATCAAGGGTCATGCATTGACTGCGTCAACAAACTTTTTTATGTCATTAAAGGCACAGTAATGGGGCTTCAAAGGACATAAACCAAAGCCAAACTGAGTTTGTAAAGAAAGTCATTAGTATTAGAGAGACAGAATATTGATCTAGCTGGTCCCTCGTGCATTACATTCACCCTTGGATCAGACAGTATGAATACTGTAACCATCATGGCAAATCCGGAAAATCACATGTACATCATTTCCAGGGTGTCACTGTTACCTTGTAGTAGATCCCTTTATCTCCAATCTTATGCAATGAAAAGAAATGGGAGATCTCACCGATCGTTGCCCGGATGAGGAAGAGGAGTCTCCATACTGTTTAGGCACTCCTGCTTTATAAAGTCCGACACGGGCTGTGGAAAGCTCTCTGGTAATGGGCTTTCACGTTATTCTTCAGGATTAATCCACTGAGAGAGCGTGTGGGCTCATCTGAAAAGAAAGACATTCAGCCACAAATACAAGGTCCAAACCATGTTCAGTACACAAAGCAAATATACTGCCCCCACCAGGCATGCAAATTCCTTCTAATATGTACAGCTCTAACAAGCTAGTGTTTACATATATGTATCGGCATAATAAAATGTTGTTCCAACAAATGGTCTACTGTAATGTTGTATTATTTGGTTTATTATTAGAATTACTTCAGTTGTCAATCTGCTCCTGCCTTTATTAATGGGGAAATGTGCAAAGCTTCCTCCTAGATAGGACCAGTAGTTGGAAACTTAAAGGGGAACTGTGGTCTCCAATCAAGTTGAGTTTAAATGAAAGGCCAGTTCCTACTCAGTTTCCAACAGCACCCGTGAGCGGGCGGGGCTTAGGTACCCACGAGCAGGCGGGCCACATGGGGCTGTAAAGGAATGGGCCAAGGGAATGGGCTGCAAAGGAGAGAGACAGGGCAGATTGACTGACAGGTTTCAGAGCAGGAAGTGCAGGGACCTGGTGATGCTTCTGCCATATCACACACAAAAAATGTAAATAAACAATGGAAATAAACTGCAAAAACTCTCAGGAGAGCAATTCCTATCATTTACCTAAAGTCATTTTTGGACCACTGTTTCTGTTGCTAGGAACTGAGTGCATCAGTTACCAGGCTCATGGATTTGCCCACCCTGGTACAGCTATGCAAACAATGGCTGATCCTAGGGTGATTGGGAGTGTTAGAGCAATGTACGGGTCACTGTACACACGACCCGCGGCGGCATTAACCCAATGTCATATGAAGATAAAAAAGCCAATGACTAGAGATGACCACGTTGTTAAGTTAATGTGTCCATACCATTTGACTGGTACTTTAACAGTTACATTGCAATGGGCCCATTTCTCACCTTCAGACTTGAGCCTCGTCAGCACGAAGATCAGATAATTGTTGAAGTCTGGATAACTGGTTCAGCTGCTTGAGTTTCTGAGTGCAAGTCAGGAAGAGAGAACCAAAAGCATTTTGAGATGTTGTTGAGAAATGTACCTAACATGGGGTTTCCCAGCATTCCAGTGTGGTCACTGACCATTTGTTATTTTACAGCTCAGTCCTAAGACACTGTAGGAACTTGTTACTGTTGGTCACACCCACTAGTAGCTTCCAGCCAATCCTTTTACAGGGCAGATTAGGCAAGGGTGCATGTGACTGTGGGTAAGGGGTGTGGCCTGTCACTGCACAGTTATTTCATCCAAGGGGTTACATTTACGTTAATGCATTTACTGTAGTGGAATTTTATACTTTATTGGTGTTTTTAGGGCACGGCCACATGCAAATGCGTTTTCATATGCGTTTTTCATTAGATATTGAAAAACGCATGCAAATGCGATAAAAAATGCGGAACGCAAATGCATGCGGAATCGCATGCAATCGTACGTTGCGCAATTATAATGATCGGGGGGAAAAAGCATGCGCAAACTCAAAAAAAGCGTGATGATGTGTGGCCTAGCGGATGGAAAAAACGGGGTTAGTTCTCCTTTAGGAGAAACTCCTTTATTTGCATTATTAACTAGAATAGAAGCTTCCTTAAGAAGATGAAACACATCAAAAACATATACATTGGAAGGCTCAAAGCAATATGTGTGACTTGTATTTCAATCCATTAAGTTTAATAAGAATATTTAAAGAGAACTCAGCCTAGAACACACTTTTCTGACATCAGCCAAAAACGGATTCATTGGTGCCTTTCTTGGATATTTCTAATTAAAGGGTAACTGTGGTCTCAAATTCTTCCAAACTAGTAAGAATGAGATAAAAAGCTTTCCATTATACCTTCAAATAAAACCTAAAACATCTCTAGATAAAATTTGTGAGAAGTTATTGCTGCAAAGTTCCGCAATATTACTTCCTGGTTGAACGCTTTCTGTTTTTAGCCATGTGACCAGCCTGCCTGCATTAATAGGCTCCACTTCTCAAACTGTCAATTTTTTTTTCAGGTACTTTCCGATTTTCCCAGCAATAAGTCTTTACTGTCCATGTTTCCCCTCCGGGGGAAAAGTGCTGGCAGAGGTCAGGTATGTCACTCAACCTACTGGAAGCAGGAAGTTGAACATTCACCTCTATATCTTTTTTCACAGGGTGAAGCCAGAGATGTGATTGTTGGCTCGGTGTATACTGCAGGCTTTCATTTAACCCTCACTTGTTTTGAGACCACAGTTGCCCTTTAAAGAAAAAAATGATAAATAAAGCCTTCAAGTCACATAACCCCTAATCCTTACCACTAGCTCGAACATGCTAGTTTGACCCAGGGAGCGCGGTGAAGCTGTCCAATAAGCATGTCCCTGAGTTAAGAACAGGGGGAAGAAAGAGTAACTGCAGGGTCTCCATAGTGAAATTCTTTATTTCCCACAGATATTTTTTTAGTCGAATTTAGATTAAAGGCAAGTTATAAGATATAAATGTTTTCAGCCTGAACTTGCTTAAATGGAGAACTTAAGTTACCGTTTAGATACATAATAAATATATACGGAAACAGCCCAAGTGTTCCATGACTGCAGGGAACCTATGATCATTTTATCACTTCAATAAAATATCATTGTTAAAGTGGGGAGACACTGTATCACTTTCAGATTGATATATCCCATTCAACAACTCACCCCAGAAAGGGTTTATTGCACCCAGAACAGTAAAGTATGGAACACACTGTCATAGAAGCAATGTACACTGGATGAAAGTGCCATTTCAAGACTTAAATTGCAAGCTAGTCAATAAAATGAACAAATCTACAAGGACCTTTTTTAAATTAGGTTCACCCCTGATATTTTCCTTCCTGGTTGCTAGAAAGGTAAAGGGCCCAGAATGTAGATGAAACAGACAATCAAAGGATACATCCTGGACTATGCGCTGGGTTGCAGTGTCTGGAGATTGCGAATCCTTTAGCAGCTGTAAAACTTGCTGCAATCCTTCCTCATCTGGGGCGCCAGTCCATTGCAACAGCGGCTCTCTAAGGGGAAAAAGAAGAATATAAAAATCCACCAATAATTGGGAACTTCTGATTTCTCATCTTACAATATGGCATTAAAGCTGGGTACACACCATCCAATATATATCTGCCCAACCGTCATTTCAGGTGTATCAGTCAAATTGGATGGTTTCCTGGGCCATCAGGCGACCAACTGTTCTAACCGAATCAAATGAAAGGGCAATGAAAGGGTCGGAAAAACATGTCCGATTCTGCAGTCCCCTAGACCACACACACAGTTGATGTGCCACAACAGTCTGTCTTTCGTCCAGGACGACCGGATCCCACGCGTGTACCAGCAAAACGAAATCTGCGTTTTCCATATCAAGCCATTGTTAAATTATACACCAAAGTCCGGATTATCCTGCAGTTTCATTATTATGCACCAAACCAGCATAGGTTAAAAAAAAAATCTAAGCTGGCCAACACTAGGCAGACATTAGATATATTAGAGATATCTATCCAACCTCCAAGACCGCATTTTAGAGCAGCACATTTTTTTCTTGAGATAATTCTATCTGCCCATTCATTTTGTGATCTAACTGACTGAATAAAAGAAGGGTTAGGTGGTTCTTATGGTGCCCATAGATTAATAATTACTGACTGATCCATAACATTCATCAATATTTCAGAAACTGCCTTTCCTTTCATGCCTGGCCCCTAAATGTCACAGATTGGGTAAATACTAATGTATGGGCACCTATAGATAGAATAGACGGACATATAATCTGTCTAATGTCTAAGGAGTTTATGGGCACTTTAAATCATTTGTAATCAATAGGCAAATGAAGAAACGCATTTGTTAAATAATCAGATCAGCAGCTGAGCAGTCCAATTCCCCCTTTGATCCCTGAAGACTAGATAAGGTCCAGTTTGACCTTCCATAAGTAACAGCCCAGAATCACATATGCACTGTATGCCCAGCAAGAGACAGAATAATTAATCCCAGATCCAAGACTATTTATGAGTAATACCATTTTTTTGGTTTAGGAAAACTAAAATCTCACCAACAATAAGACAACTTTGGTTTGGATTTTTGCAAATTGCAGTTAGAACTTTCTGTCAGAACCCTAATCTAAGTCCAACACGGCCCCAGTAAGGCTGAATGCGGATAGTCCCAAGCCAGGAGGAGGAATAAAATCTGGAGTGGGACAGAAAGGAAGCACTGACAGCAGAAAAGACATCAACTGAGCTACTGCTCTTTCATAATCACAATGTTCTAGTGTCTTCGACACACTGGGAGTTGTCGGATTCCCAACAAGCTGCTATAGGGATGAAACTTCTGTTGTTTGAAAAATTGCCAACCCTGCGTCAAGAGACTAAGATTCATACAGAAATGGGAGAATATTTTGTGCACTACACAAGGTCTACAGGATAAAACATAATTTACAACGAATGGAATAAAGACTACCATTTAAAATACTTACAGTGGCTCCTACACAGAGATAATGACATTGCAAAGACAGAAAAAAACTTTCACAAGGCCATTGCAGAGAAGAGCAGGAAAAAAGCTCACAGGCTAAAGGTCCCCATACACTACATAAGATATTAGACAGATGTCCATCTCTCATAAGACTAGTCCAATCTATCTAGAACCGTTCTTTCATACAATCAATTTGAGATCACAAAATGAATGGGTCAAATAGGAGCATCTCAAGATAAAAACCACTGCTTGAAAAATGTGGTCTTTAGAATTAAATAGATATCTCAAATCTATTTAATGTCTGCCTAGTGGATGCCAGCTTATCAGATGGGTTCGTGCTGTGTAATATGATTGGCTGTAAGCTTCAATGGCAAGGCTGCAGCTTCCTTGAAGGTGTTTGCACTTTGTTTTGGTGGAAGTTCTGCCAAGCTAACAGGTGAATTATGAGAGCTGTGTGAATGAGCTCTGTCTATTGGAACAATGTTGTCTGGTGACTTAGTTCCCTTTAAAGGCTAGCATACGAAAAAAAATGTAGTCTAACTTGTTTAAGCTGCAAATCTTATTAGGGTCTTAGGGGTTAATGGACACAAAAACTAAATGCAAACCTTTCAAGAACAAAAGGGAGTTCTCCCTTGTGCCAAGACTGATATTGTCCACAAATATATTAACACTATAACAAAAACTTGCCATAACCCTCCCCTAACAACAATTAATTATACAACATGGACATTTTATTTTCTGTGATTATATGGATTTATAGAATATAAACATTTGGAATGCCTATGCAGCTTACAGGATTTTATTATAACCCCCACCATCCCCCCAAACCCCTGCTGCTTTGCTATAATCCCCACGCCATCTGACACAGGCCTCGTCTGCAGCAGGAAAGGACCCACCATCCGCTCCCAGAATCCCCAACAATCAATAACAACGGAATCTCCGAACAGATCAAAAGCAGATTAATTAATCCTTCCGTTTTTAGGATGACAATGCTAAACAAATAGAACTGTTTTATTGTTTAATGACACAACCAGCTGACCTAATTCGGTAAAGCACCACAAGTTATTCTCTAGGTTTCCTGACCTTCCAGACCAATATCAAGAATAACTTTTTTTTTTAAATAGCTGGCAGGACATTTTGCCTCGATGCTGTGATACCTGCCTACCACATACGAATGTGGTGGAAATTATATAATGCAACTGGAAGCACTGTTGGTCTCTTTAAATAATAAGTCCCCAGTTCAATTTTGTATAGTAACTGTAAGGGGAACTATATAGATTTTTTAAAAACCTGCTGGGAGGTGGAAGCTGAAATTCTTACCTCCCTTTGTGTGCAAAAAAACGTGAGCTAGCAATATGTCTGATAGCTGTACAACCTGGCAGGAGATGGTCCCTCCTACATTTAGCGTTGGCACGCATGCATAGATAATTGGGGCAGTCTGCAGACAATTAGAAAGCGGGTACAACTGGAGGTATGAATATTCCTACTCCTTACCTATGATACTTCATAGGTAATAAGGTTTAAATAAACAATAAAAACAACAGTTCAGACATCTTTATAAACTAGGAATAGGCTAAAACAAAGTGTCCAGACATGGCGCTTCATTAACACCAACGTGTATTAAGTTTTAAACAACTGGACTGCAAAGCTGGTAACAATACAAATATTAAATGTGTAATAGAACTTGACTGCATATCCCTTGCGCGACACCACAGGGCAGCATATTACACCAATATGGTAAGATTTTCAGAATCCGTTGTATAAGGACTGCACAAGTCTTGAACAATCAGAATCGATGATTGGAGCAGATTGCAAAAGACATTTAGAATGAAATTGCATAGAGGTGCGTGATAGAATCAGATTGTATGAAGGTGTGCGTACAATCAGATTGTTATGAAGGTGTGCGTACAATCAGATTCAATGAAAACTTTCCCATTTAAAGGATATGAAGATTTAAATTGGAACAATCACATGCATGCGATCTGTAAAACACCCCCACACACCGGACTGATTGTTGTAAGGTGTGTGTGGACTATCTTGGTGCCCACCTCGAACTTTCCCCAAACCCACTATAATGGTTTGCCCATTTCCAGCGTGTTTCCTCAATCACCACTTAAACTCATTGTCTCCGTAATTACCGTCCAACTGCCACTTACCGCGCGAGGCTGGTGATCGCTGAAACTGAGGGAGAGAAAAGGAGCGAGCGCAGGGTGATGACGTCATTCGTACCACTCCGACCATCGGAGACGCGCGGAAAAAAAGAAGCCGAGGGTGTATATTAGAGTGCAAGCTCTGCAGGACAGGATTCCCTTCTCCCAACGGTCCCCTCTCCCTGTATTGTATCTGTGTCCCTCTGTATATTAGAGTGTACGCTCTGCAGGACAGGATTCCCTTCACCCAATGGTTCCCTCTCCCTGT
>JAACNH010008125.1:0-13542 GCA_019447015.1 Hymenochirus boettgeri
ACGTACACAGCCCCCCATATACGTATAATGCACGTACACAGCCCCCCCCATATATGTATAATGCACGTACACAGCCCCCCCATATATGTATAATGCACGTACACATCCCCCATATATGTATAATGCACTTACACAGTCCCCCCATATATGTATAATGCATGTACACAGTCCCCCCATATACGTATAATGCACATACACAGTCCCCCATATATGTAAAATGCAAGTACACAGTCCCCCCATATATGTAAAATGTATGTACACAGTCCCCATATATGTAAAATGTATGTACACAGTCCCCATATATGTATAATGTATGCACAGTCCCCATATATGTATAATGTATGCACACAGTCCCCATATATGTATAATGTATGAATCGACTTCTCCCCTGCGACACCACCGATCAATCAATGTGCTGCCAACAGGAAGATGCATTTGTGCGCCCTCCCATTGGCTGGAATGTACTGGTTTGCGAAGGTGGCATAGCCAGGCTGAAAAGGAGAGCAGTGAGGGTAGCTAGAAATTAGTTTAGCTGATCCCCAGAGGTTGACGACATAGGGTTTAGGTCCTCATTTAAGTATTTATGGGAGGGTTTGGGGGGGGGGGGGGGGCTTTCACCATCCTTTAAGCATTTCTAAAACTGCCTGACCCAATCCATTATCTGCTCAAATTTCTAGTTGTAATTCGATTGAAAATCATGATGTGGCTTGGAAACATCAGCAGGTAAAAAGGTGCACTGGCCTCGTTACAATCAATTCAATGTCATGTTGGAAAGAATGTGGAATGATTAAAGGTTGAGTCAGTGTAGAACTAGTATTAAGTACATGTGGAAAAATGGAATGGTTCGTCAATGCCAATCTAGTGTAAACTTGGGAAGTTAAAAATCCCTGCTGTGATTAATAATTATGAAGCTTTTATACGTTGTAGATGTTTTCTTAGCATGAGAATGTTTTTGTTTATGCAGATTGCATCATTATTGTTTCACTTAGTAAATTAACCCACTTCTAGCTGAACAGCACTGATCCGGAAAACTGCTTTGGTGTGCGAATTTGCATTATTAGCAGACATTTATGCTAATAGCACTGAATATATGGCAGAAATAGAACATGCTATTTTGCATACATTAACAGCAGAGAAAGCACAAAGCCAACCAGTACCAAAGGATGTCTTCTTGATCAGCCTGAAATAAAATTCAAGGGTAATATGCAAACAGCCATTATGGGTTATTAAATTGCCATTTTCACATAAGTTTCACATAATTGTGCAAAACTGCAGTTAATATTGTTGAGAGATGTGTAAGTATATAGCCCCTAGTTGTAAACTCCACAGCCAAGCTGTGTCCTCTGAACCTGATTTCACCTTGGCAGCTGTGCCCTATGGGGAGATAACCGATAAAAGCTCGCAGATAATGGCTGATTCTAAGCCCCCTGGTGGAAATAAACTCACAGTATGTTCCATTAGGTTTCTGTCCGCTATTTGTGCTTATACCTATATAGTAATAACTTCCACACATGGGGCTGGTTATACACAGCACTGAGCATTAGTCCAATCTTTAGGCGGGTACACAGGACCCATTATTGTTTGTACGACCGACCGTTTTGCTTGCTAGCGAGCGTTCAGTCGAGACAAATGAATGTTGGCCAGGGCACTTGCCGTGACCGATCCTGGCAGTCCCATAGGGACGTGATTTACGACATGTCTGATCGCCTGCTGGTGTGTTACCAGCCTTAGCATACATTTGTTCAGTAAATATCCAAGATTATTATACTGTTATTTGGTTAATGCAATGGCAAATCTACAGTATTACCAGTCAAAACACAATACCTACATTATCTTTTGCAATAAATGTACAAAGAAAAGACTGACTTGTTTTTATATACAGTTTAAACAAGCACAAACAGTGACGCATCAGATACTCCTAAATATTGTCCATGGTTATAGGAGTGACTTGTAAATTACACATAAAAAACAAAAAAAAAAAAAACTAGTGGAATATTCCGTCCCCTACTGTAAATTGTAAGCATATAAGAAGTTAACTAGGAGTTCTGTGATTTTTCGAAAGTCCCCCACCCAATTCCCAAAAAATGCCCCTCTCTATATTTTGGCAAACCCTACACCCACATACCATGCTATAACAGAATAATTAACAGTAAGCCACAACACAAACCCCCACCCCAGCACAAGGCTCCAACCCACCATATGGCATGTCCTGTGTCTTCCAAACCCCCCCCCCCCTCTGACCACACAATCTCTTAACATAACTGCAAAAATCTTAAATTCAAAATGAAATCACATCTCTAAAACTTTCTGGTACATTATATCCCCTTGTACTGAGAGTTAGTCCCAGTAAGTTTGGGGAGTGAAGTTATTTGGTGAAGTCTCTTCTGTAGTCTCATAATTGGTGCTTCTACTGCTATTGCTCCCCGATTATAAGAACATTATTACAGCCTGGCCCCATAGACATTAATGGAAGAGGGGATTATATACAATAACCCACCCCTTCCATTGATCCCTATGGGCATAAAACTGTAAAAAATATCCCATAATCGGCGCGCTACTACGCAGTAGGCGCCGATAATAACACGGAAGTACCTGGGAAAAGTACCTTTGATCTAAATGAAGAGCGTATACCGGAAGCAAGTAGGAGAAGCCGGTGTTTATGTGGATAATCCAGGAGGCGCAGCAGAAGGGGTGCGGTCTACAGCTGTTTAGACTCGGGCCGGATCAACTGAAAGCAGAGGTGGGTGGGACGCGCAGGAGGAGCAGGGGTCAGCTGACTATATACAGAAAAACTAAGGGGCAGAGAGGAAAGAAAGAGTGGTGTGTGTGTGGTGTAGGTGTGTGTCAGGGTGTGTGTGGTGTCAGGTGTGGTGTGGGTGTTGTGTGTGTAGGTGTGGTGTGTGTGTGTCAGGTGTGTGTGTGTGGTGTGTCAGGTGTGGGTGTGGTGTGGTCAGGTGTGGTGTGTGTGTGTGTTGGGTGTGTGTGTGGTGTGTGTGGTGTCAGTGTGTCAGGTGTGTGTGGTGTCAGGTATGTGTGGTGTGTCAGGTAGTGGGTGTGTGTGTGTGTCAGAGGTGTGTGTGTGTGTCGAGGTGTGGTGGTGTGTGGTGTGTGTGTCAGGTGTGTGTGTGTTGTGTCAGGAGGAGAAGGGGTCAGAAAAAAGAGAATCAGTAGGTGTGGTGTGTGGGAAAGCAGCCTGTGGACGCACATAACCATGGGTTTGTTTATAAGAGGGTGGGGTGGGTTATAAGGATATGTACCCCCTACTGTAAATCATAGGGATATTAGAAGGCACTCGGAGTTCCGTGGCCTGTATAAAAGGCACTCGGCCTCCGGCCTCGTGCTTTTATATGGTCACGGAACTCCTCGGTGAATTCTAATCCTTATAATTTACAGTGGGGTACATTATCCAAATATAATAAATACTAAGGATGATTTATGAGCTGCAGTATTTTTCTTTAGTTGCCACATAATCAAAGTCCTTCACTATTGAGTCAACTCTTACCCCTCTCATTTAGAGTTTAACTACAGTAGTATTGATATTGCTTTTGCCCAAAAGCACACATTAGCACTTAAATATTAAATGTTATTTGCCATTGCAGCCTATTAATCCGAGGCTGCGCACTGTGCCATGGAGACCGCACATCAATGCCTTACTCAAGTCATATGAATAAAACTGGCACTGCAAAAATTTCCTGCCACAAATGTCAAAATGATTACCACAGGCCTATGATTACCGGCTGGGAATGGGATCTCTATCCATAATGACATCAGTAATCTGCCAATACTCAGATTCAAGAAATCACAAACTATTACAGTAGCCAGACAACTTTAGGGAAGTTCGGTGCAAATCCATATGTTTTCAGAAAAAAAAACAGTATTTTTTTATCCTCACAATTACCTTAATTTGCCAATTTAGCATTTTTTCTGTGTATACTGACTTCTGTTTGCAGGACCCCTCAATAGAGACAGTTATGGTTTTGCCCTTGACCCAGTGCCTGGGTGATTCAGTTGCTCAGTAGAAATGAGCATCTTTGACCCATCTAACAGCCAATCAGTAGAAAATACTGTTAGGAACATTCCAAGAAGTGGGGCATCCTGGAAAGAAAGTAAGTACCGTTAGAACCTGAAATGTCAGCTCATCAATGTCAACAGCAGGGACCAGCAAAGGGTATAAAATCAACTGATTTTTCAAAATAGGAGAGAATATGTAAAATAACTAAGAAGGCATACACAAACGAACAATTTAACAAATATTGATAATTTCCCATGAACTGTCCCTTTAAGTACAAGAGATGGCCACGGCCTTTGTTTCTCTGTAAGGGTCTAATAAATAAAAGGGCAGTCAGTCCCCAATTCTCCAGAAAACATGAAGTGAAAACATTTATCTACTGGTGCCTCATTAGTGTAAACTAAAACAAAGGACATTAAAATGTCAGCTATGTATTATCACACAGGTACAAAACTTCAGTAAGGGAACTGGGTTAATTTATTTTATTTTATATATTTTTACATTTATTATACATTTTTAAAAATTATAAATGACCATAAGATTGAGGTTATTCTGATTTTGGTTTACCAAAATCTGCTTATTACGAATACTCACCTGATGAGAACTGTACAACATACCCTTTTCCTCTACTTCATACTGACATTTCATGTACTCATATAAACTCTCTTATCACTTAGTAACCATATATGTGCCCGCAAGCTATTGGGGGGTTATTTTTATTATTATTATTATTGATTTATATAGCGCAACATCTTCCATAAATGTATGACCATATATAGTCATACATTACATACAGGGTAATACCATTATAAAAGTCTACATATTATATGACGCTGTATGAGAGTATCTATAAGAAAAAGTGGGTATTGGCGCACGTCATTCGGATTAAAGTCACAACAGGAACTTGCGAAAATTAAACATCAGTCTTATTAGTTACAGAAGATAAAAGAACGCCGACACGTTTCGTACTAATCAGTACATAATCATAGGTGATAGTGATGAGTTACTACGCAATACATGATACAATAGAAGCGAGGACCTTGCCCAAGAGCTTACAGTCTAGAGGAAATTGGAGTGAGACATAAGGTGACAGGAATCAGTAGACGTAAATAGAATGGCAGTGGATTGAGAAAGGCGGGTTCGATCATATTGGGTAGTAAGAAGGGTAATGTCCCAGAGGGGCAGCACAAGCGAAGTCCTGAATGCGGGCATTGGAGAGGTGACAAGGGTGGATGAGAGGAGGATATAATTTGCGGAGCAGAGGTTGTGTCTTGACATTGTTGGTGTATCAGCTCAGAGATATATGGAGGAGCTGTGTTGGATAGTGCTTTATAGGATAGGGTAAGGTCTTGAACTGGATCTTTTGCATGATGGGCAACCATTGAGTGAATGACAGATGAGAGGCATTGGAGAAGCGAGAAGAGAAATTAATGAGCTGGGCAGCAGAGTTGAAGTGATGCCAGACGGTTTGCTTGGTAAACACACAGGAGTGTGTTGCAGTAGTCTAGCTGGAATATTTTATGGCGCTAGACTAGGTTTTTGTATCTTCTTTCCAGAGTAAGGACAAATGCAGGAGATGTTTTTGAGTTGGAGCCAAAAGGCAAGCGATAGACAAGCCATAGGCCACCCAGACCACCCCCCACCCCACAGTGTCATGTCAGCTCCAACCCATTAACTTTCTGGTCAGTAATTTCTTTATATCTTGGGTGTGGAGCACGTAGACAGGTGGTTGATGGCTCGTTTTAAAGGTAGGAAACTGGCCTTTCATTTAAACTCAACTTGAGTTCCTTTAATATTAATAGTAAGCATAGGGGGGAAAAAGATTGGAAGGGTGGGAAAAGTACAAGTTTAGTCTGTGAGTGTTTAGATTGAGGAAGCGAGAGGACATGAGGCAGATATGGCACTAAGGTAGTGGGGACCTGGGATGCAGTGTGCTGAGATCTGGGGCAGAGATGTAAATTTGGGTTCATCTGCATACAGGAGTTTATAATGAAATCAAAATGAACTAATGAGTCACCAAGCGCCTAGGTGTACAGAGAAAAAAAAGAGGGCCGAGTACGAGCCTGGAGTACCCCACAGGAGGGAGCAAGGGGTGGAGTTAATTCCAGAGTGGAAACACTAAGGTCCTACCAGAGAGATACGAGAATAGCCAAGAAAGTGCAGGTATCCTGGATACCTACGGAGGCCAGAGTTGAAGAAGTAGAGGGTGATCAACGTATCAAAAGCAGAAGGCAGATCAAGAAGAATGAGTAATGAGTAGTGACCCTTAGAATTTTGTAGATCATTGTTCACTGTGTTGGTGGAGGGCGATCTGTGGAGTGGGCGGACTGACGGAGGTGGTCAAGAGAGAGTGAGCAGACAGGTGACAAGCCCGATCAGCATACACATGTCTTTCCAGTAGTTAGGAAGCAAAAGGGAGAAGGGAGACAGGCAGGTAGCTGGAAAGTGAGGACGGGTCCAGGGCGGGTAGGGTTTTTTAATCATAGGGGATACCATGGCACGTTATATGAGGACGTGAAAATACCGGGATGGGACAGAAAAGAGGTTAGGGCTGGTATGAAGGAATAGGAGAGTGGGAATCTGTACGTTTGTTTATTAGGGGTTATGGTCAGGACAGATGACAGATGACATTAAATAATTTAGGACCATAAAAGAAAAAATAGCGAATTCAATCACTGCTACCCTACTTGAACTGCTAAGTCTTCACCCCTGGATGCAGCTGTGCTCATTATGGAAAAATTGCCTCCCTTGTCAGGTCCACTTCCTCCTTTGCTGAATGTCCCACAATCTGGCAAACAGAAAGACACACTTCTTGCAGAGTGCGTTTCCTATTGGTCTTGTCAATGACAGTCTATAAGGCAACATTAGACCAGACAGACTAGGGAATCTTTTCGTAAGTCCTCATCCGGTACTTTAAGGGAAGCATGAGGGGGGAAAGGGTGTTTAAGTCCTTTAAACCAAGAGTAAAAAGATTTGACAGTAAGTGCCAGACAGACAACTAGAAAGATCCATCATAACCTATTATGTAAAAACCAATAGATCCTTCTCATGAAATATCTGCAAGTATCATTTCGGCCTACTGACTACCAGAGATTTATCCATCCTGGGTTAAACATAAAACTAGCCTGGGTGAGCCCCAGCTATCCAGATGTACCAATGCTATAGTGCAGTGACGTGAACTTGGCATTCCAAAGGTTTAGAAACTACAACTCCAGCAACCAAGGCACGTTTTTATGCCAGGTTTTGTTCAAAGGCCTGTCAGCTGAAACATTGGGTTTTTTTGCTGTGCCTGCCACATAAATGGGAGCACCCTGATTTACAATCTAAATACTGGACAGTCCTCGTTTGTAATTTAAGTGGCCAAGTGACCTGGTCACAGCCAACAAGTCATGATAGGATCCAGATCTGGCAAGGCGTGGGGAACATTTCCCCTATAGCATCATAAGTCTCCCCAGTGAAATCCATAACCTGGCTGAGCCTGGGGGAGAAAGGCATCTGGTCCATCTCAAACCCTGTCCCAGTCCCCTGCCCGGCCTTCTGAATTCCTTCCTGACACTGGTAGCCTGTTTCTGCAAAGACTCCTTGGCGCCCCGTTGAACTGCAAAACCCTGTCATCGACCTGCTTGCCGATGGTCTAGAAACCGGTCCAACTTCACATTACATGCAGGTCCCGAATCGGAACCCCAGGGGGGGACGCTGAGTGTCCAGAGAAGTTGGCTCTGACCATGTCGTCCCTCTCACGTAGTGGGGTTCTTTGTGCACCAGATGTATGTAAAGGCCCAAAATAGGTATGGAGCATTGCGCAACACCCCCATTCACACCAGATGGCAGAGGTGCGAAAAGAATCACCATTTAACGCCTAGACTGAGGGCTTGATGCCCTTAAAATAAATACTTGTACCCCTGCAGTAAATTTTCTCAGTTGCCAGGATGCATTTTTTTGTTGCCATGGTGACCGGGATTTGAACAGCCCTGATTTATTTAATGAAACACGATCTCATAGACAATCAGGTAACTTTCTGTCCATGGGGGGAACAATGTACAGATGCTCGAAAAAATAATAATTTTTTATAGGCACTAGTAGGGAAAAGACAAATATAAAGGAAAGAATGTTGTGCCATCTCTTAAGGTAATGGGCACAGGACCTGTCCTCTTGCCTGCTATATATACATTCACTCGTAAGGTAAAAACCCTGACCCTGATTTTTACTTAGACAAGGAAGAGCTAGTAATTATACTTACTCCAACAAGCGCCCCATCTAGCAGCTGACATTGCACACAAAGAGGAGGGAGGAAGAATGGCTTCACAGGATACTCTAGACATGTGTTATTGGGTCATGCACCAAGGCACTGTAGAAAAAACAGAGTCTAATAAGGGTGCTATAAATGAGTAATTATATGGATTTAACGTATCTCCAAAATGAGAAGATGGAACAACACTTTTTATATGAGTAAATGTATATCATTAAAGGGCATGTTCACTGTTCACCCCTAAACCAAAATATAAATATATAAAAAATTGCCCCCACAAAACTTAAATTTATATGTTAGAAATCAGACTTAAAGCTAACTGTTATAAAGCAAAAAATGTCTCCCACTGTCCCCTGCCTCTCAAAGTTTCCTGTTTAAGCTCTCAAAGTTTTTTTTTACAAGCTCAAAGGAGGCAGTTAAGTGAAAAGCATTAGCCATTGGCTGTGATGTCATCTGTTACATTTATGAATGACAGCTAACTGGGAGAACAGGTAGCAGAAGAAAGGTAACAGGACACCAGGCAGCCATTTCAGTTTAGACTTACTTCTCTCAGCTTTCCTCAACTTTTTGCAGTTTTGGGGGGTGATTTTCCTAGATACATTTTTTTTAGGTCAACTTGCCCTTTAAAACCAAAAACATGTTTATTGTGGGAAAATAAATATTTTTTATAAGATAGAAGGTGGAGTTAGTCCAAATTCACTCTCAGCACACTGACATTAGCAACTGCCGAAAATGAGTAGTGCAGTTCTCCAAACCCCTACCCCAGGGGTTAAACTAATCCAATATCAAAAAAACAGAGAAGCACACTACCACATCTGTGTTTCACAGCTTAAGGTGAAAAGTTTGGGGTAGCTACCTGCACCTAACCAACCACCCCGAAACACTACCTTGAATTTTTTTGACAATATAACTGTGAACATAGATGTTGGTGCTCCTCTGCTATTCTTTGATTTAAATCAAAGAAAATCCCTTTATTAAATCATGATTTTAACATCTTAAAATGTTGCATGGAATGATTTCCTATTGAAAGGAGTATATAGCTCTGTAGATAAACTACGGTAGTGCCTTTATATATAATTTTATATAGTGTCCGATGGTTGTTTGAACTTTGTTTATTGACTTTAATTAGGATGGCACCTCAGGTCATTTGCCTGTTTTCCAATCACCCTAAGAGTGCCACCCTTGCTGGTAGTTTCAATACATGGAGGGTTCTTCCATCTAGGACTCCCTAATTTTTAATTTCCTTAAGAAACATAACACTACCCTTGATTTGCATTATTAGGATGTTTTAAGCATTCTTCCATTCTGCAAGGGACTGAACACCAATGCTTATTTGACTGTGTTGTGTACTTGTGTGTTTTACATGTTTTTTCCGTTACCACAATAGTAACCCTACAAGGTCATATAGCCTAAACCAACGCTATTCCGCCCTCTCATGTCGGTTGTGGTTTGTTATTTGTTTTTTTGTGTTTGTTGTTAGCAGAAACCTTAGTCCTTGCCCTTCTAGTCCGTAGCTCCCTCCCGCCCCAAATAATCCTTACTAGAGGCCACCACTTTTTTCAGGAGATATTCACATGTGACCTTCAAGAATAGAAACTGCAGCTAAATGTGTTGTTAAAATTAGCCAATTGGCTTGTTGGCTGCTCTTCACAATTCTTGTATTGTTGGTTGGTAGTGAGCCGTGTGTGTTTTAAGGTTTTCCGTGTTACCCGTTATCCTGTCACAGACACACCCTCTTTACATGGTTTGTTAGTGTAGCAACCCCTTTATTTTTTCTTTGCGGACGCCACCACTTACGAAGCTCTCCTTTTTCGGCCTTCTCTCGCCCATTTGCCTGCCGTCTCCCTCCACTTCTCCCGCCTCGGACCCAACTTTGCTGACATCAGCGCCGTGATCCATCTCCCTCCGCCCGACACAGTCGGATTCTCCTACTAGACGTGGCTCCAACCATCGGTTATGTGGTAATGGACTGATTGATCCTTATTTCCATTGCTCTTCGTGTCCCACTCTCCGGCGTTTTTGCTACGTGCGTGACATTGCTTTTACTTCCCAATCTCATCTCTTGTGCCTATTTTGTTGAGCTTTGAAAGGGTTAAGTTGTAGAGGCTCGACCCCACACCTCCCCGGTATGTCACCTTTCTCATCCCCCCCCCCGCCAAACACAAGAGTACACAGCTCTGCTGATTAACTGCGGTTTCTCTATAACGTGGCCCGGTACCCTAAAGTGACTCTCACCAGCCCCATGCAACTCAAAGAACTGACATGTGGACCACCACACAACCCGCCCGCCATACCCGCCACCAATCCCGCCCGACTCACAAAACCTCCCTGACGCTGCGGGTACCCACCCTCAGCCATAACTTTCGGGCACAGTCGCAACTGTTACCCCACTGCCTCAAAAATAATAACCAATGATACCTCGCCATCGTATACCCATATATTCTACTCACACTGTGTAGACTTTAGACCTCCCGTTCACCAAAACCTTTACGAAGACGATTGTCTTTGTTTCTTTTTCCACTATCCCCTTACCCCCCGCTCTCCACCCTATCCCACACCCAAAGGTTGAGCCCGACCACCTTTGTCCTCTGTGAAGCTTAGAAATATGTCGCTTACTTACTCCTTCCCACACCGACGCACCTTTATCTCCGTCTGTCTTTTCTTAAAGTTTTCAGTCGGTCGGAAACTTGAATTCACTCCACAGGCCGTACTCCCGTAAATCTCAGCTGCCCCACCCTGCTAATTTCCTGTTGCACTCCACAACGTCCGTCAACAGCCCAGAAAAACTACCTATGCACACAGGCCCAGACACACGACAAAACTCGCGACGACCCCCGCACCCCCTCCGCAGCCCCCGGCGATTTCTTGCACGACACGACCAGCCACTGCCAACCACTCTCTCTGAGAACCACATTCCCCGACCACATCCCATCGACCCCGTACCACAGCCCTCTCCTTCGCCCACCCTGCTGACACATGGATGGAGATCACACCACAATTCATATTCTCCGAGGTGACCGAGAGCAACAGCATCGCTCTTCTCCCTCCCCTGTTCCTCCCAGCCTGTCCAGTTTTTTGACATGTTGTACCTACCCTCGCCCCCCCGACTTACGATTAACTCCCCTTTAACTTTTTTTAAGTTAGACACTTTGCGCCTCTACTACCCTAAGTCATGTCCTTAATGTGTAGTGTATTTTCCGGAACTACCACCGGTTAGTGCATGTGACTATAATCAGCTCATAACTCAGTCAAACTGTATGGCAAATATTTTCTATATTAAAAACATTTAATGCAGGATATGAACATTTCATATGTTTTTAATTACAAACTTATTAGTGCTAACCTAAAAATAATTCCTCCTAATTTTGATTAATATTATCTGTTCTGAAATTCTCTAATACTTTCTTAACAGAGCAAGCACATTGCTTTCATGCATATTGGCGCAGCATAAAATGTTTCTAGGCAGAAAATAAGTTTCGAAAGGTGGTGAAATTGAACTACTGTTAAAAGCCAATACCTAACTATCCTCACAAAATATCTATACAGAATAGTGCACTCTACAGACTATATAACCACATGAGCATTTTCTTTAGCTGGATTTTTGACAAGTAGTTATATGCCAATATTATAGTCACTCTATAACCAAAGTTATTAATAAATTAAATGTACTTCCCCACGCAGTCCCCCCCCAAATATATATTGTGCCCGTACACAGTCCCCCCCACAATAGTATAATGCACGAGCAGCCCCCCCACATATGTATAATGCCGTACGCATGCACGTACGCAGCCCCCCCATTGTATATGCACGTACGCAGCCCCCCCACATATATAGTGCACGTACGCAGCCCCCCCAATATGTATAGTGCAAGTAGCAGCCCCCCCACATATGTATAGTGCACACGCAGCCCCCCCACAATTAGTCACGTACGCGCCCCCCCACATATGTTTAGTGCAGTACGCAGCCCCCCCCACATATGTATAGTGCACGTACGCAGCCCCCCACTATGTATAGTGCACGTAAGCAGGCCCCCCCACATATGTAAGTGCACGTACGCAGCCCCCCCACATATGTATAGTGCACGTACGCAGCCCCCCACATATGTATAGTGCACGTAGCGAGCCCCCCCCCACAAATGTATAGTGCACGTAGGCAGCCCCCCATAGTATAGTGCACGTAGGCAGCCCCCCCCACATAGTATAGTGCACGTACGCAGCCCCCCATATGTATAGTGCACGTAGGCAGCCCCCCACATATGTATAGTGCACGTACGCAGCCCCCCCACAATGTAAAGTGCACGTACGCAGCCCCCCCACATATGATAGTGCACGTACGCAGCCCCCCATATGTATAGTGCACGTAGGCGCACCCCCACATAGTATAATGCAATACACAGCCCCCCATTATGTATAATGCAGATACACAGTCCCCCCATATGTATAAGCAAGTACACAGTCCCCCATATAGTATAATGCACGTACACAGTCCCCCCATATATGTATAATGCACGTACACAGTCCCCCATTATGTAAAATGAACGTACACAGCCCCCCATATAGTAAAATGTTGTACACAGTCCCCTATTATTTAAAGTTACACCAGTCCCATATATATAATGTATGTACAGTCCCCATATATGTATAATGTAGTACAGTCCCCATATATGTATAATGTATGTACAGTCCCCATATATGTATAATGTATGTACAGTCCCCAATATGTTAATGTTAGTACAGTCCCCATATATGTATAATGTATGTACAGTCCCCATATTGTATAAATGTATGTACAGTTCCCATATAGTATAATGTATGTACAGTCCCCATATGTATAATGTATGTACAGTCCCCATATATGTATAATGTATGTACAGTCCCCCATATATACGTACGCAGCCCCCAATATATTAGTGCACGTACGCAGCCCCATATATGTATAGTGCACGTACGCAGCCCCAATATATGTATAGTGCACGTACTCAGCCCCCCATATGTATAGTGCACGTACGCCGCCCCCATTGTATAGGGCACGTTCGCAGCCCCCCTAATGTTATGCACGTACACGCCCCCGAGGTATGATAGTGCACGTACACAGCCCCCCATATACGTATAATGCACGTACACAGCCCCCCATATACGTATAAATGCACGTACACAGCCCCCCCCATATATTATAATGCACGTACACCGCCCCCCATATATGTATAATGCACGTACACACTCCCCTCATATGTATAAATGCACTTACACCAGCCCACCATATATGTATAAGAATGTACACAGTC
>JAACNH010008126.1:0-13541 GCA_019447015.1 Hymenochirus boettgeri
GTTTCCCTTATTGAATATTGATAGACAATATTGTGTTGCTGCAATTACAATATTAAAATGTGAGAGCATTTATAGCCTCCCCACACACACATACCACACACACTCACTCACTTACCTCCAATCAGCTTATGAGTATGATGGCTGCAGGCAGGGGTGTTCCTAGGGTTTTCGATGGGTGGCACGTGAAGTGGGCATGGCTTTATCAGGGAACATGGGCGTGGCTTGTGGAGGTGGGTGTGGCGGGCTGACTAACACTGACTGGAGGGCTGACTTAACACTGATTGGTGGACTGGGGCTAAAATGCAGTATTGCAGGAAGGAAGAGTTTTTTTAACTGCTGCCTTTTAAGTGTTCTGCACTTGGGCCCTGAGCAAATGTTTCAGTTTGCTTCTAGGTAGGGGCACCCCTGGCTGCAGGGTGACATGTAGACTCAAGATAAACATGTGCAGACTCTCTATGGCAATTGCTATTAGTTACCGTTGAATTCTTCCTTATACAGCAAATCTGTTTTCCTTTAAGGAATTTACTACAGATTAACCTGGTTTTACAAGTAGAATAGAGCATTACAGGGATGCCCAGAGAAGTGAGAATCTCATTCTATTCATTGTGAGCTCTTCACAACAGGAAACAGTTTAGAGTTCTGATAAGGGACCGAAACCAATGCACGCAAGACCATCTCTTTCCTTAATTAGTACAATCACAATAATTGTATCCAATTAATTTAGTGTGAAGTGAGTAACGAGGAGGCAGTGTTTTAATGTGCAACTTGTCACTCTAAAAGGATGAGCCAATTCACACATCCAACCCTCCGTCCGTCTGGACAACACACCTGGGCCAATACAAGCCAGGCACAAACAAGCGCTTTTATTTTACATTTGCAAATTGATAATAAACATTCATTCTCCGGATAAACAAATGTATTGCTTTGCTAACCTTACTGGCTATTCTGGGCCATTATTCTATTTGTTAAAGAAGTGAAAGCAGCTCAGCGGCCCATCAATACCAAAATCCAAAGACAAATATGGATACAGTATACCGTAATACTTTTATAATAGTCACGCAGCTCTCCTGCTTGGTTAAAATGAAAATTAACATTTAACTTTAAAAATATTTCAATCAAAAATAATTAAAATGTTAATAATACCAAGCTAAATGCTTTAAAATCAATGCCACTCAATGCTTCCGGTTTCTTACTGGCTCTCCAAGCTCTTACTGAAACTCCTTATCATGGGAAACAGAACATGGAATGTTTGCTGAATCGATTGTGATATCTAGAGGAGCAGCAGTTTTACCCGCCAATATTTCTGGACAGATCATGTGTATGTTCTCAATTACGGCCAACATGAGATAGTGATAGATTAGACATTCATCCATAGTCTAAAGGAACAACCGCAAGGTAATCGCAAAAAAGAGTGAGCTTGGTTTACATGGTTTACCATAACCAATCATATTTCAAAAAATCTGATTGGTAAACCATGTAAACCAAGCATTGAAAAATTGACCAATAAGAAACGGATTAGGGGTTTCTGCAAACGTATATAATGAGCTGCAAACCTCTGCAGAGCTCAGAAGTCATTGCAGTAGATGACAGAAGGAAGAAGCGGCTAGCAATATCGGCTCCGCTGTTGGCCGCAGTGAGCCTGCCTGGCATTGGCGATTTCAAAGGTGTTGGTATCCCTAGCCCAAAGATGTCACGTAGGATCAAGATGTCAGCAACATCAGCCTTGTTGAGGCAACCGGCACCAGAGGTACCCCTGGTGGCCGCAGGGGTACTTCTCGGGGTCAGTGGCCTCGGTGGAGTTGGTGTCACCAGATGGAAGAAAGAAGACATCGCCCAAGGGCTCTTTTAAGAGCTGACGGGGGTCCCAGTTCGAGCTGCGGGACCCCCAACTATGGCACTTATCAGTGCCACAAGGGCCCTTACAAGGGCCGGGGAGGGGGCACCCTTAAGCCCCTTTTTAGGGCCACAAGGGCACTTGTCAGTGCCGGTATGAGCTGCGGGATCCCTTAAGCCCCTGACGCCGTCGCCACGGGGAGCGAGGGCGGGGTGGGCGTACACCCTGCCCCCCTGACGCGGTGGATGCGACCACCTGCTGCAACCCCTTCCCAGCAGCCACTTCCAGCCCCCTTCTCCGTATCGCAGTGAATGGATTTCAACTCACTTCGCGTTGATATTGTACTTAGTGCATTGCCGATGCAAAGAGAGCTCAAATCACGGCCGCACATCCCCGCGGTGATATTTTCACGGCGCTGACGCTCGCCATTATAAATATGTCAAAATCGGTATTTTCGCCTTGGCGAGGTGTGCCGGTATTTTTAGGCCGTTATTTTTGTCCCTTTATAAATATGCCCCTTAATGTTAACCTGCTCTTTGTTTAAAATGATTTTATATTATGACCCGAGAGAACAAAGGATTTTATATTTATACACTACCAAGTGAGTTGTGCACCCTATCTTTTCTTAAGTCTATCCTACCCTTCTCCACCCTTTTTATCACTATTACATGCATTTCTAACCAGATATTTATTGATAAGTATTGGCCCTGCTTTCTGTCCAAAGTTGCTGCCTTTTCCCCCTGCTCAATGAGCTTTTTGGAACTTGAGTATGTGCAGAAAAGGCAGCAGGGAAAAGATCAGTCAATTATTGGCTGTGATGTCAGCAGTCAAAGCAGCCTTGATTGACAGCATGGAGGGAGGAGCCAGCTTCCTCTGCCAGAATAGGGGCAATAATTATCCTGAAATATCTGGTTAGTAAAACATCTAAGGCTGGGTACACACCATACAATATTTTATGTATATTGTATGGTGTGGGTGCCATCCCGTGTGTACCCAGCCTAATGCTGTGCTAAATATATTGGTTGGCATTGGGGGAAGGTAAATGACAAGTGACCATTATTTTGTGTTAATGGTGGACATTCCCTTAAAGTTCTGTGTTTGTGCACACTCGCACTTACACACAAAAATGCACAAGCAAAAACATCACGTGACAGAATATTTGCATTGCCAAATAATTTCCCAATAATGTTACCAACCTTCTGACCAACCTACCATTCGGTTTTCCTGCTGCGGGCTGGAAGGCGTTTACCATGCAGGAACAATTAGAGGGAACGTTGTACAAGTCACCAGATGGGATCCCATGATAACAGAAGTTAGTTGAACAAAGCAGACACTTTTTTACTGGCAAAATATTATCATTTAATCATTTTTCATGTAAACACTCACATTATGAGATTGTTAAATACTCTTCATTCATGTGTTTGGTGCACCCCAGCTGCATATATATCTATACATCAGTTTTATTAGGTAAATTGGACTTATTACATTTGGCATCTTATACGGGGGGAAAAGGTCTCCCTTAAAATGCAACTGAACATAAGACAGCGATTCAGCACCCTGGACCACTGCTTTATTCTTGTCAATTTTAGGTCCATCTAAACTATTTGAAATTAAACACACACACATGCAAACCCAAACATTAGAACAGTGGTGACAACTAGTAATAGGGTACATGTGTGAATGCATGTGATAGTATATGAACATCTACAATCCATGTCTTCATCCAAACAGTCTGTTATATAGATAAACATTACATCAATACTGAGATTAATACCACCAATGCCCTCATAATTTGGTTTGGATATACTTTAGCCTGCAGATTGCACCAAATATGAGTGAGGTCTGACCACTGCTGTGTTTTTATGGCCAGTAAACTGACACATATCAGCACAGTAGCCCCCAGTTATAAACATACCAAACAATTCTTAATCAGTTGCTTTTATGCATTCTCAAGTCAGAATAATGAAATGTTCCCAGATCTAGGCAATTACAGTAACTACAAGTATAACAGACAGCAGCAGTGTATTTCCTGTTACTAATCTACGTAACATAATAACTAATGGAGAGAAAAAATGTGCTCTCCATTACCCTGCACGGGGTAAAACAGTATGGGGGGCGATTTACCCAGACTCGCTGAGCAAATATATGGAGTTAAAGTCACCATATAGCTTTCAAATTTTTGACAGTTGAAACCTGATTTCAACACCCTGATATATTTCTTAGTTTTGTTCCAAAACTCATTCCCGGTCTGAGGACTTCCCAGTGGAACAATCCCCAGCTGGTTGGTTTATCCTTAAAGGGGAAGTTCAGTGCAAATACATATGCTTTTCAGAAAAAAGAGCAGTATTTTTTCATCCCAATGACCTTAAAGGGGAACTGTGGTCTTCAAACAAGTTAAGTTTAAATGAAAGGCCAGTTTCAAACAAGCCATCAACCACCTCTCTACGTGCTCCACAGCCCAAGATATACAGAAATGACTGACCAGAAAGTTAATGGGTGGGAGGCTGACATGTGACATTCCTGAGGCTTCTCCTGCACAGTGCCGCCGGCGACCACAGCCTCAGACTCCCTCAGTGTGTGAGGGAGACAGGAAGTCCCTCCGCCTCTCTGCTGTGTGAAGTCCAGACAGAGAAGGTAAGGGAATCTACAGCCCGTTCTCACTCTGCCTGAAAAGGCTGATTCCACAGTTTTCTGTAGGGGGGGGGTCTGAGTAACCCAAGTGGGTGGGGCTTAGACATCCACAAGTGGGCGGGGCTTAGGCACCCACGAGTGGGCAGGGCGTATGCACCTGCGAGTGGGCGGGCCACACGGGGCTGTAAGATAATGGGCCATGGGGGGCCAGCAACTGGAGGGACCATGGGGTCCATGAGTGGGAGGGACCAGGGGGGCTGCAAAGGGGAGGAGGAGACACAGGACAGATTGATTGACAGTTTCAGAGCAGGAAGCGCAGAGGACCTGGTGATGCTGCTGCCATATCACACACAAAAATGTAAATATCTTCAAAACTATGCAAAATAAACAATGGAAATAAATACTTCTATATCATGAGATAATGCATAACTAACATCATAATATAAGGATGTTAGAAATTATCTTCTTATATAGTTCAGTCTCTACTAAAATTCTATGCACTTCGTGGTGTGGACCCAGCCGATGAGGGAAGAACACAAGCTGAACTTTAGAAATCGATTTTTCCTGAACGTGGTTTATGGTTATCGACAGACAGAGTCAAATAAATGTTGGTTGGTCTCTTTTTCTTTTTTAATATCTTAACTACATCTCATCCATTTACCAAATTAACTTCAGTCTTTAAATTTTTTTTCTTCTTAACGTGAATTTTTTTGTAGTTTTTATAATTAATCTAGAAAAATCTGGAAATTGTTTTCAGTTTTTAACAGTTTATTAATCTATTTTTGTTCCTGGTTTCCTTAAAATGAAAATGTTTAAAATGAAAATGTTCTGGTTGATTGACCTCTGCCCGTCTGTTCATTTCACCTTCTCTACACCCTCACACTGCTGACTGATTTCCAGTGCTTTTGACCCTTGGCTTTGTCCCTGACTCTGGTTTTGCTCCTCTGTACCACGCTATTGCCTGGTTTCCCAACCGGTGGTGCCTGGTTTGCCAGTTGCACTCTGGTTTTCTTAAGTATCCCCAGGCCTCAGCAGATACCTTGCACCAACCAGGAGCCAACTGTGTCCGGTGAGGCACTTCTAGGCACCCAGCAAACGGGGTTGTCTATTGGTGAAGTGTTCTAGATTGGGGCTGAAGGGATACTTGGAGACTCGGGAGCATTACAGCTTGCTTCTAGGTTTCCTTCTAGAGGTTAAATGAGTGTTTTTGCCAACAGCACGCCAAAGAGTGTGGCATTTACAATGCCACACACACTGGCCATGCCACCCTAGGCCATTGCATAGGTGGCTCAGTAAGAAGTTAAGCCCTCCAACCAATAACAGCGATCTATGTATTTATATGTTCCAATAGTTAGGAAATCGCTAGAACTACACCAGAACTTTTTTTTTTAAATGACTGTTATTGAATAGGAGTATACCTGCTCCAGCTTTCCAAAGGTGCCCAATAAACACTGTCAGTTAATACACATACAGGGAGATTCAATAAAAGTTCTTATTGTTACAAATGGTGCTAATTTTGCCCCAACCAATCAGATGTTAGCTTTAAATTGTTAAATAACATCTGATTGGTTAACAATAAGAACTTTTATTGAATAACCCTGAAAGATTACTTTGCTATTGATATCGCATAGTTGAGCCATAAAGATAGGGACTTCATTTGTAACAAATAAAATACATTTCTTACACATTTCTTTAAATTCAAAAACAATCTTTTACACCCAGAATATGTTTTATTTGGACCAGTTAATGGCAAAAAATGACTTTATTGTAAGACAGAGAAGAAAGCACCTTTATTATATGGCCCCTAATGTGGCAACATTTTACAAATGAATTATTTCCTTTTGGTTTCCAATTCCCTAGGCACAAGTTTCTTTTAAATCACTTTCAATTGCTGCTGTTTGCCTAAGGTTTTGCTCCTATAAGTTACTTTGTCTATTGATCAGGAAGTGATATTCGTACACATCTGAACCACTATCCTATTAAATTTTTAGTCAATAGGTCCCCAACTGGGCCCTTTAATCCTGGATAATCACCCATACATACACAAGATACTTTCTGAATCTAGATAGCTTCCTGCTTTGGAGGAAATTATGAGCAATGGTTAGAGATTCATTATGTAAAATATTTTCCATTAAGAAACAAACAACGTGTGAAAAATTCCTACTAGGCAATATGGCAGTGACAGAGTACAACTACAGATGTCCCGTGAACAATCATCATTATATGACTTCCCCATTCAATATATTAAAGGGATTCTTCATTTTCACTTATTTGGCATTTTGTTCATTTAACACAATATTTATATCGTATTTCAATTATTTGTATTATATAAATATATATAGACAGTATGCATGTATCTATAAACATATATATTCATTGCTTATTTTTATCTTTGTTTTCACCCTGTTTAGAGTTTAGGTACTTATAAGTAAGAACCTACAAGACCGTGTTCCCATATGGCAACTTATAAGTAGAGTTGGCCGAACTTCATAAAGTTTGGTCCTTTTTTGAATTCGGACCCATTAAAGTCAATGGGGAGTGATAGTTCGAAAAGTCCAGGTGATTTACAGCTAAACTAACAATGGTAACTTACTGTAAATGGCTGTGGCACCTGGGAAATGGTCTGGGGAACATGTCACTATTACCACTAACACTAAACTTGTTAAAACACTTCCTAAACACGAGTGGGCAATTGTCAGGTTTTGCGCAAGCTTTATTTGAGGGTTATGGCCAATTCGAGGGTTACCGAACGATACTTTTGAGGGTTACCAAAAATAGAACCACAAATTTGAGGGTTACCGAAAACGAACAATACTTTCGAGGGTTACCGAAAATTGAAGGCTTCATTCGAAGGTTAGCGAACGATACATTCTTTGGTTAGCGAAAATGATCTGTACATTCTTTGGTTACCGAAAACAAGCGATACTTTGTAGGGTTAGCAAACGATACATTCTAGGGTTAGCGAACGCGAGTCCGTAAAAACTAACCAGTTCGAACCTGAACTAGTTTGAATAGTTCGAGTTCATCCCAACTCGGGTTCCGTTTTGTGTCCATCTCTACTTGGACACAGTAAAGATTTGCATACATACATTCATACAAAGTTCTTATTTGATTGTTGTAAAAAGTGTTTAACCTACAGTAAAAGCAAATATAATACATAACAAAGAAATACTTCAAGTATTTTCACAATGTTCAAAAGCAAATATTTAGAGGTCCAAACTATTGTGTAAGTGCAAAGGAAAGAAACATGAACTAGGTCATCAGAGATGCAAACGGCATTTAGTGAGGGGAGGGTTGATCACACCTGAAAGTAGAAGATGCCTGTGTTCCAGAACAAGACGATTATCCATATGGTAATGTGATCACACCATTGATTTGACATTAAGGGCTCTTTCTCACTATAAATGCAGAAACATCTTTTTTTTTAAATCACGCTAAACTGTTTACGTGTTAGGGAAGTTTTCGCACTGCCTGCACCATGTCGCAATTTTTTTCTTTGCGCAGCGCAAAGCGATGCAATAAATTTTGTGCCATTTTTTGCTAGTTTTTTGCGTGACAATTAACGCCTCTTCAGTGGTGTCTTTAAAATATGCGCAAAAGGTCACAACTTACCGCTAGCGTTTTCACAATGTATTAACGGTCGCAAGATGGTTAATACATGGTGGAAACAAGTGCACGTAGGTTGCGATAGCGAAATATAGTGCATCTCCCCCACAGTGCTCTAAATTGCAACACTTTAGTGGGAAACACAGATAGAGCTTTCTACAAAAAGCAGATGCCAATGCAGATTACAAGGTGCATGTATCTTTAGAAACGCTTATAGTAGGAATAAACCCCAAGCTAACATTTAAGGTTTGTGCCCTTTAACATGTGAAGCTCTGAATGCACTAGAAAGAGAAAATGATCACATTATATGTGGTTATTATTATTTGTTTAACTGATAATAATAATTTTACTAATGCACCTGATGCATAAAACACAAGTTTCTAGAGTAATATTAAGTTAATTCAAACAGACTTGACTAGTGATTGAAGACTCTTCCCCACTCGTCCACGTTGAACTGACAAAGCCACTTGGATGAGCTGTGAAATACCTTCAATCACTATACAAGTTAACATGAATGACCAATATTATTTGACAATTAACAATCGATTAATCCAGGTAGACGAATGAAACAATATGTTAGGGAGTTATCAGAGTCCCATAACCTTCAATTTTTCTGGTCCCTACTCTTGTACTGTCCTAAACACACCAATAGACCGCAATATAAAAGGTTGAGCTAGTACCAGGTATCAAAACACTCTCAAAAAATCTTAGGCTGGGTACTCGCCAGCTGATATTTTCTGGGGTGACGTGTATCGGTCGATTGACTGGAAATATTTGATGGTGTGGGGCAGCTGGGCGCAACACAGCTCATACACAGTGTGGCCTATCCCTAATTAACCAGAATATGGTACTGCTTACAGTGTCATTATTTTTATTAAAGGGAAATTTATTAAGTTTAAATTTTTTTGTGTGTTTTTTTTTTGTTGTTGTTGCCAAAATATTTTTAAAGATAATTCAAATCTTTTATCAGTTATATACGTGCAGGGTTATTCAATAAAAGTTCTTATCGTTTAAAATGGTGCTAATTTTGCCTTAACCAATCAGATCTTATTTAACATTTGAAAGCTAACATCTGATTGGTTGGGGCAAAATTAGCACCATTTTAAACGATAAGAACTTTTATTGAATAACCCTGAAGAACTGTTATTGAATCTCCCTGATGATGTATTGTAGTATTTATTGCAAACTATTCAAAACATTTAGCTTAAGAAACTTGCTGCCATTTATACTGTTAATCTACTGAGTTTATCTACATAATATCTAAAATAAAAGGGATATGGTAAAAGAACTTATATTAAAATGTATACATTCAAGTGATAGATGTCCCCACTGATGCTTTGATGTTTTGTTTTTTTTAAACATCTTGAAATGTACTTGTATTATCGTGACCTCCATCTTTTGTAGATAAAACACAATATATACACAATGTATAACAAGGGGAAGCATTGTAAACATCTAGTTCAGTATGTGGATTGTGCAATATCACTTAAGTTTCATTATACAAGTAAAGATCATTGCAAGGACTCTATGCAGGCTTTTCCATGTACAATATAAATATGTTGGCTCTCAAACACAATTGCAGAGAAGGAAATACAAATCTTTAAGACTCAAATAAATGGTTTTGCTAAAGTTTCACCGGATCCCAAAAAGCTCGATATTTAATTCCCATTGCCCCTTTAACGTTTCTTCCTGTAAATTTCATAGGGCCCTTGCTCCCATTATATATACATATTTGGGTGTAACTGCCACAACCCTTGTAAAGTGACTTATTTACACCAATAATTTACTTGGGTATTAAAAGCTGAAGTTTGTTAATAAATCTCCCAGTTTTGATCTAGTTTTGCTGCTTTGATGATTTATTTAGAGTCATTGTATGCATAGTAAACCATTATACAAACTTCTACATTTCTGATCTAACTGTATGGATGTGTTGTGTATTCAATCAATTGCTGTGTCCTCTCTGTCCTGTTTTACATAAGAAACATTTGCAGTTGATGTGAAAATGAGTCTTTCAGACCTTACTTCACTTCCTGACCACTGCCTTGATCTCCTAATGCTTAGCAGGTTCATTTGTGTTTTACAGGGTGATTCTGTGCAATATACTATCCATGTACCACCAACTAATGCCCCAGGTCAGTGCCTCATTAGAATCTATGGGACACATAAAGAGAAGACATTGGTGCACATGCAACAGGGGCATAACTAGAAAGAATCTAGCCCTTTTCTGTGTTGTTTACAGTGGCTGCTAGAGATGTGCCCTGTGTCTGTGGGAGGGTATAACATTAGGGCATCCCCTGGCCCTGGTGGTCGTTGAATGCCCTGCATCCGTGGTAGAAGGTTACATTCCTAGAGGCTGAGGTTGTATACATTATGCCAATATAATTTCGATGATTGATTCCGCCTGCCTTCCCAGATTATAAAATGATTCAAATTGAAATAAATTCTTATTGGCATTTAATAAAACTGTTGAAAAGTTTTGGAATTATTTCCAATTAGTTGGAATTGAATTGAATATGCTAAAGACTTCCTAAGGCTGTTAGATGCAATTTTATGTTACCCAAATAGTCAAATATAGGCACTGGGCTATTTCAACTACCGTAATTCTGGCAGACCATTTGATGCAAGAATTGAGGCTGGAATTCCCAATATCCATTTATACATGTAGTAAAAGTAATATACACCACAGTTTACTGCTGGAACGTAACTTCTGCAAAAGTGTTGCCCAATAATGTTGTTTTAAGAGGTTAAAATTATTTTTTTTAGTTTAGGTCTAACAAGTGCCAACTTCTGTATATCTGGTTTATTGTATGAGTAGAACATTATAGTCTAGTTTAGAATAGTATTTGAGGTTGAATAAAGACATATGTCCATCTAGTCCAGCCTACTCAGCAATACCCACATTTCCTGCCTAACAGTTGATCCATAGGAAGGCATTAAAAAATGGATCAGGAAGATTATTTCCCCCTTTTTACTAAGTGGCAATCGGAAATATCCCTGGATCAACGCCAACTCTATGTATTAATACCAGTAACTTGCAACATTCTTTATTTATAGAAACTCCTTCCAGACTTTTAAAACTATCCAATGAACCTGTTACCACTACGTCCACTGGAAGACAGTTCCATAGTTTTACTTTTCTCACAGTGAAAAACCCCTTCCAAACTTGAAGACTAAACTTATTTTCTTCAAGGAATGCCGCGTATACTCTAACATGTTCTATTGGTGAACAATGCCCCAGTTTGTATGGCCCATTAATGTATTTATACACAGTGATCACAAGCGCCTTTTCTCTAGTGCGCATAATTGTAACTTATCCAATCTGTCTTCATATTCAAGCTCCCCCCAATCCCCTTATTAATTTAGTTGCCCTTCTCTGAACCCTTTCTATTTCCAAGATGTCCTTTGTGTACACAGGATTCCAAAATTGCACTGCATATTCCAAATGAGGCCTTACCAATGCTTTGTAAAGAGGGAGAGTTACATTTTCCTCCCTTGAATCCATACCTCTCTTTATACAAGACAATACCATGCTGGCTCTAGTTGTTGCCGCCTTGCACTGCTTGCTACAGTAAAGATTGCTATCCACCAAAACCAACAGAGATTAACGTAACACAGAGCCATTTATAGTATAAGTAGCACAAGGATCTGTAAGCGCAAAATGCATCACCTTACATTTATCAATATTGAATCTCACCTGCCACAGCCTGATGTGACAATCTATATAGATCAGCCTGCAACTATTGCACATGTAGCTTTTAATGGTCAAGTTTTGTGCCATCCTCAAACACAGAGACCTTGCTGACAACACCCACTTCCAAAGACCTTTGCTTATACATAAATTGCCTATAGTGGACTGTATCAAAGGCCTTAGGTAATCCAGATTTCCCGCATCTACTGCCATGCCAAAGTCCAAATCACTGATCACTTTCTCATAAAACCATGAAAGTATGTTTACTTACTACTTATAATGTCAGTCCTTGAAATATATATACTAGCAAAAGTGTGCCCGTTGGTGCACAATGTAAATCATGTGTGTATGCTTTGCTAGGTAATTATTTTTATTGAAAGCTCGGGTCATGCTTTCAGTGATACCAAGAGAAATTGCACAAACATGCAAGTGATTTGGGTTCAGTCTGCCTCTCCCATATGCATATAGCTGTTAAACTGTAGGGCCAGAGAGAGGCTACTTACATGTGATTACCCGGTAGGCATCAGGATCCATTCTGTACTTGCTCTTCCTTTCCACTCCCAGCCAGTATCCAGGGGGAGGCTCAAATGGGATAAGTTTGAAAGTCCTAATAAGGACCCAGGAAACCCCACCGCAAAATATGATCAAACACACACATACACCCCATTTTTATTTGACCTGCCAGCCAGTACCAGGCAATCCTGCCACAATGTGCAATTCTAACTAAACAGCGCCATTTGGATAACCTGAGACCCTATACAGAATCCAGATTAACATGCTAGGTACATACTTATTAGTACTAACCACAGCAGGTTCCAGATCTACAATTACTATGGGGTTAGGAGAACACAGGATAGTGATTAGCTATAAATATTAGGGAGAGATGTCTTTAAAGGAGCTAAAAGCTCCTGACAGAGTATATAATGAAGTAGAGCCTTCTTACAACAGAAGGTACCTCACAGACTCATGTTATTATAATAGCATTGCCCTAATAATGTAACATATAAACACATATTTCTCACTTGCAAACAAATGGGTGGGGGCATGCAAATGATCTCATTTATTGCCTGTAGCTAAGGGCATGTGTCTAGATGTAATTCATTCTAATGCTATAGAGCAGGGGTGTTGAACCAGTGACCATTCACGTTTGAAAACTGCAAATCCCAGCATTATCTGTTTGTAGTAAGTTTTTTCTTAATGTCCTTTAAGTAAGGCATGAATCCAGATGTAATACAGCCTAATGGTTTAGAGCAGGGGTGTTGAATTTCGGACCTTTCACATGTTTGAAAACTACAACTCCCAGCATTCTCTGTTTTAGTAAGTTTTTTCTTAATGTCCTTTAAGTAAAGCATGTATCGAGATGTAATACAGAATAATGGTATAGAGCAGGGGTGTTGAACTTGGGACCTTTCAAATGTTTGAAAACTACAACTCCCAGCATTCTGTGTTAGCAGTAATTTTCTTCTTTATGTCCATTGGCTAATGAATGTATTAAGATGCAATACAGTGTAATGATATAGAGCATGGGTGTTGAAATGTTCACATGTTTAAAAGCTACAACTACCAACATTCCCTGGCTGCACAGAATGCTGAAAAATGTATCTATGTGTATCTATCTAACTGTCTATCTATCTACTGTATCTATCTATCTATCTATCTATCTATCGATCTATCTCTGTCTATCTATCTAACTATCTATCTATCTATCTATCTATCTATCTATCTATCTATCTATCTCTGTCTATCTATCTAACTCTGTCTGTCTATCTATCTATCTGTCTG
>JAACNH010008127.1:0-13539 GCA_019447015.1 Hymenochirus boettgeri
GACAGATAGATAGCTAGATGAAAGACGGATCAATAGATAGAGATAGATAGATAGATAGATAGATAGATAGATAGATAGATAGATAGACAGATAGATAGACAGATAGATAGATAGATGAAAGATGGATCAATAGATAGAGATAGATAGATAGATAGATAGATAGATAGATAGATAGATAGATAGATAGATAGACAGATACGCACGCGACAGTACTTAGATACACAGATAGGTATATATTAGATAGATGACCAGACCAGACAGAAAGAAAGTAGATAGAAGAGCAAGATAGAGCTAGATAGATAGATAGATAGATAGATAGATAGATAGATAGAGATGATAGATAGATAGATAGATAGATAGATAGATAGAACAGACAGACAGACAGACAGACAGACAGACAGAAGATAGATTAGGATAGCTAGATAAATACTGATAGATGATAAGGATAGATAGTATAGATAGATAGATAGATAGATGATAGATATTTATAACAATAAATAGAGAGATGATAGATGATAGATAGATGAAAGATGTAAGATGATTGATAATAACAAGAGAGATGAAGAAGATGATAGATAGATAGATAGTACCGTAGATAGATAGATAGATAGATAGATGAAAGAAGATAGATAGATAGAAGATAGCTAGATAAGATAGAATAAATGATAGATAGATAGATAGATGATAGATAGATAGCTAGATAGATAGATAGATAGATAGATAGATAGATAGATAGAGAAGATGAAATAGATTTATAATATAGAGAGAGAGCTAGATAGATGAAAGATGGATAGATAGATTGATAATAAAATAGAGAGATGTAGACAGAGATAGAGAAGATATTACCGTAGTAGATAGATAGATGAAAGATAGATAGAGAGGATGATAGACTAGATGTGATAGATAGAAGATGATGATAGATAGATTTTAAATAGAGAATGATAGATGATAGATGATGAAGATGTGGAGATGATTGTAATAAATAGAGAGATGATAGACAGATGATAAGATAGATATATACCGTAGAGATAGATAGATAGATGATAGATATAGATAGATAGAATAGAATGATAGTGATAGATAGATTAGATGATCTAGGATGATAACCGATAGATAGATAGATAGATAGATAGATAGATAGATAGATAAGACGATAGATAGATTTATAATAAATAGAGAGGATGATAGATGATAGATAGATGAAGATGGATAGATAGATTGATAATAAAGAGAGATGATAGACGATGATGATAGAATATACGTAGATAGATAATAGACAGAAAGATAGATAGATAGGATAGTAGATAGATAGAAGATAGTAGATAGATAGATTTATAATAAAATAGAGAGATGATGATAGATAGATGAAGATGGAGATTGGTTAGATTGATAATAAATAGAAAATGATAGAATAGTGAAAGATGATAGATAGACAGATAGATAGATAGGATAGATAGATGAAAGAGGATAGATAGATTGATAATATAGAAGAGATAGACAGATGATATATAGATATATACCGTAGATAGATAGATGGATGGAAGATGGATAGATTGATAATAAATAGAGAGAGATGATAGACAGATGATAGATAGATATATCCGTAGATAGAAGATGGATGGGAAGATGGATAGATTGATAATAAATAGAGAGATGATAGACAGATGATAGTAGATATATACCGTAGATAGATAGATAGATGGATGGAAGTGGATAGATTGATAAATAATAGAGGATGATAGACAGATGATGATAGATATATACCGTAGATAGATAGATGGATGGAAGATGGATGATTGATAATAAATAGAGAGATGATAGACAGATGATAGATAGAATATACCATAGATAGATAGATGGAAGATGGATAGATTGATAATAAATAGAGAGATGATAGACAGATGATAGAAGATATATACGTAGATAGAAGATGGATGGAAGATGGATGATTGATAATAAATGATAGATAGATAGTAATTAGATAGATAGATGATAGATGATAGATAGTGTCGGGCGGGGGCATCCAAAAGTTTGCTGGGGGCCACTGATTTGTAGTATGCCCCTGGTACAGTTCTGAATTGTTTTGATTATAGCGGTTGGGGTGGGCAGGGGTTAGCCTAGAGCATATAAGTTTTTCATAGTAGGGTGGTCATGCTCTTTAAACCTTAATATAAACAAAACCTCAAAATGGTTAATATTCAATATGATTCAATAGCGGTTTGCACAACTTAACCCCAGTTTTGCGCCCCGCAGCCAGTGCAATGAATTCCATGATGGGCCTAATAGCTGCCGTTAATGTTGCACTATGGGATCTCACCCACTGTCGCAAACCCGTTATTAAACTCGGAAGGCGAGATGTAACCGAGTGGGGGCAGCCCTGTGTGTAAATCTCACCCTAAGAGTAAAATAAAACAGAATTTAGAAGATGAGGCGTAAATTAATGGAAAGTTTCCTTTCATCTGTGGATTTTCTTTTACCATCTGGAAGACTGAAGATGATGAAAACCATTGATAACGATGAAACCAGCTCGCTGGCCATTTCCGTATCAAGAAAGATCCCAGAATCCCTTTCCTGTAGGAAAAGAAATGAATTAAAACTAGAAGAGAAAGTTTAAAGGCAATTTTTAAATGTATTCAAAGTATCCTATAGTCATCCCAACCACCAGGTACCTTTAGTTTCATTAATTCTTCATAGTCCCCGAGATCTAAGCCTTTGAATATGCTAAGGGGTCCCGGTAAGGGATTTACCACTGCGGGATTTAACGACAGCTATTCGCATCGTCAGTCGTGCAATGGTCGACAGAATTTGTGTTAATAACATCATTAATAAATAGATTAAATAGAAGCGGCCCCACAGCCCAACACAGAACTGTGGCACCCCACTTAGCACTTGAGCCCATATTGATGAAGCCCCATTAACAACTTACTCTCTGCATCTTATTCATTAACCAATTTTCTATCCATGTAAAATGTGACTCCCCAGACAACAGACCTTAGCTTATTATTAGTCGCCTATGGGGGACTGTATCAAAGCCTTTGCAAAACAAGGTAAACTACATCTACTGTTATGCCAGAGTCTAAATTTCTTACTTACTTCCTCATAAAGCCAAGCAAGTTAGTTTGACAAGATCTATTCTCCTAAATCCATGCTGGTTACTACTTATAATGTCAGTCCTTGAAACAATCTAGATCATGTTCCCTATTAAACTTTCCAGGATCTTCCCCACCACTGAAGTTAAACTTACAGGCCTGTAATTACCTGGCTGTGAACGACTACCTTTTTTGAAGCCTTTTTCCAATCCAGAGGCACACCCGGACATGAGGGAATCAGCAAAATAAGAAAAACAATGGCCTAGATAAAACTGAACTTAGCTCCCTAAGTACCCGAGGAGTGTATTGTATCCGGTCCAGGAGATTTATTGACACACATACTGTAAATATACACCTACAGTATCCTATAAATAATAATATATAACCCACATTTATTAATCTTCTAAAAATGTCGTGCAATCTCTACAAACGTATAAATAATTTTCTAGAAGAGGAAGGATAGATACTTACAGGCTGTCATTGACACCGTGTCAGAACACAAAATACCTGAATGTGTGTGTGTTTTATCCAAGTTGTGAAACTCATATTAAGGGAAGTTGAACGTTGAAGACTTTGATGACACATCGTTTTTCTGGTACCCGAAGACACGTTATTCTTTCGATTTAATATATTTTTCACTATAAAAACAAAGTACAGTATGGTATTTCCACCATGAGGAGAGATGAATACTCCGTGTGTATAGCATGCGGTGTATTTAGATCTCTGCAAAAAATTAGAGCTGCCATACTGGTTCTCTCCTATGGTATTTTTTTTAAAAAGCTACTGTCCAAATGAATAAACAGATGGTATTTATGTTTGTCAACATAACGTGTAAAGCACATAGCATGTATAATGGTACAAACAGGGAATGGAAGATTATTGTGTGCCATCACCACCTATGGAGAGGGTGGTAAAATCCCAAAAATAAAACTACTGGGGCTTAGGTGACTGTTAATAAAGGATCCGCAGGTTAGTTCAAGGCAATGGGGGGCGATTAGAGCAATAGAAAAAAAAGTAATGTGGCACAGTTAATCCTTACAGAACAGAGAGAGCTGCAATCACTTCCCCTCCACTAACTCAGTGAGTTCAGATATGCTCAGTGTCAGAGGAATTCACCAACCAAGCTAACTGGAACAATCTCCTGTGCTAAAGGGTGGTGTGTGTGTGGTGGTTGTGTGGTGTGGTAAGGGGGGGGGGGTTGTAGAGGGTTGTAGATAGCTCAATTAAAGATTGGGGGTGGGGATTAGGGTGGGGTGAGTGGAAGTTCCTTTGCCACCACTGAGGCCCACAGCCACCAAAGCCCAGCACTGTAGTAGGGGGGGTCCCACAGCTTAAAAACAGGACCACCTCATTCCTGACCATGAAATGCACAAGCTAGGGGCTTCTGCGCGCTTTAACCGTGACTCCTCCCTACTGGCTTTTAAAGGTCATTGCAGCCCTATATAATAATATCATATATGTTCAAAATGTTATTGGTTGTATTGGAATGTCAACCAATCAGATCCGTTTGGATGTTTAGCAGTCCCATATAAAAGGAGGAAACACCCATGCGAAGCTCAAAAGACATGAGGTGGTCGGGAAAAAAAATTAGATGGTGGGAAAAAAGATCCCAGGATCAGGAAAGAAGCTGGAGAAACTTTAGAGAAGACAACGTCAGCATTAAGCAAGAAGAAGAGAGCAGGAAATGTCCGCCTTAAATAAGGGTTTAAATAGCAGTGGTAACTACTGTAAATGGCTCTAGGACGTGGGAAACAGTCTGAGGAAACAAGTCCCTGTGAGAAGAACAGCAAAAAATCGGAGGAAGTAGCGCATGCGGACCGTTTTAAGTAACCCACGGAGATCTGGCAGTGAGTGAGAGATGGACAGTAATATTACCTTCAACTCTGTGTATTCTGTAGATATGTCTCTTACTTATTTAATGTCTCCGCCATGGTGGAATAACGAACGACCCCTGAGACACGCGATTATTGGACGAAACGGCCGTGGTTGGGTCGCGGGCACAATCGAACATCTTGTACCAGCCTTTAAGCTTGCATTTTCAATCATTTTAGTTAGCAATAAAAGGTTTATTTATATTTAAGATGCCTCTATAGACTGTATTAGTAATTTCCATTAAATGTACCAATATGTATCCTGCCACTAGATGGAGCTGGCTATGTACATTGTTGTATCCTGTTTAAGGAGGTGTGCTGAGTTTTCAGTTGGTATTTTGCACCTGATGAAGAACCGTGCAGATTGAAACATTGTAGTGCTTCACCTTAATAAAGTAACAGGGGGGAGGGCACCAAGGGACGCACTGTTAGCGTGACGTAAACTCTATCACTGCGTGGCTAATGCGGCAGTGTAACTAGGCAAGCTGTCGCAAGGGATGTTATATGCCGAAAGCGGAATTTATTGCGGCACTGTATAGCTAGCATTCCCAAGGGTCTTGTTGGATCTTATTCATTCTTTGTATGACTTTCATCTGAATGGATCCCCTGCAACATTAGCCAGGTTAACCAAAACTACCATTCAATGGAATTTAATCAATTACAATCTTCCTGGACTGTTAAGCTGTTATTAATACTACAAACACAGAAGGAGGCCCAGATGATGTTTTCCAGGAGGATGAAACATTGCTACAGTACTTAGAACTACTCTCATTCCACCTTAAATACCAGGGACCACACTGAAGCCACTGTCTGAACCTTATCTGATTGGTTGGTTGAATGATTCCCCTATGACTAATAGATACAGTATATACAGTATATACAATCCCACAGGTGTCAATCTGCTCGGGTTTCCGAAGAAAGCGGTGAATCCTCGTGGCTGAAACTGATAGAAAAGGTCAATTTTCACCACCAAAACACGTTTCACCATAGGAGCTTTGGTGGTTTCATAATTGCTGTGCAGGTTCAGTCCATACAAATGTTGTCGCAAAAGACTGTAGCTTTGCCCCCAAAACACTTTCAGGATGAAACTAACGCTGGCTATATATTATAATGGTCCAATCTATCTGATATCTATAAAGCCATATGGGTTTACCCTCCTGATCTCCCCATCCTGATCTATTTATTGTTAGTTCGAATTTTTGGGCAAGGCTGGACGGAATTTCATGGGTACACCCAGCATTAGTTAGATATGAGAACTACTGCATTAAATCATTCCACAATTAGACTGTGTACAGAATTTTTACTGTGAGACACCGTTACATTAGCATCCCTGAGGAGGGGCTCAACATTGTGTTATGATGTGTGGAAACCAAACAAGTTTGAAAAGTATTCTCAGAGTGCGACCCTCAATCTATTGTTCATTTGATATCTGTATTGCAGTGGGGGTCTGGATACCTAAAGTCGTTGGCACCAGGTGTTGGATAGAGTGCATGGGACATTGTGCTATTGGACAGTCTCTAGAATAGGTTGAACACAGGCTAAAGACATACGTGTTTCAGATAAAGATAAAGGATATGTGTGCAATTCTAAATTCAACAATTTGATGGTATAAATGTAATTATTTGGAGTTCAGAGTAATGCACACTCTTTAAATACTTCAATATGAGTCTCTATTAGAAGAACTTGGTAAAGTTTCTGAATCCCTTACAAACAGCCACATTGTGGTTTGCAAGTTAGGGACCTTGGTCCTAACTCTCCCTTATTGCGAGATTTATGGACACACGGAAGTTATAACGGCATCTCCAAGATGGTGAGAGAGCCCATCCAAAACCTGTCCATCAGCTCTCTGTCTCCCTGCATGCCAGCCCTACTTGTGGGCATCCTGGACACATAAGTTAGTCATATAGAAGTCTTTATATTTATATTGTCTGAGATTGGGAATGGATTTTTGGCTTAAAGGGCATGTCCACCCCCCAAACTAAAAATTAACCCACTACTGGCCCCACTGTACAATTAAAAAATTCCTACCCTGCTCCTTATGGTTCTCCTGTACGGTATCTTCAAAGTCCAGGAAACTGAAGGGTAGGAGCTATCTTCCTGTCCAAAAGGTTTCTGCCCTCTATTGTGTCCTCTCAGTTGTTCTGGCATGCACAGGGGAGCCCCCCATTCCGATCCCTCCTGGTTGGCTTTTCTAGAGTTAAATCCATATATATTGTAGGACATGCCCTCCCCCCCCAACATTATATTGGTACTTTAAAAATCATTCAAAACTCTATACAGATCCTCGTTCCGCAACATTGTTTATTGCTGCAGCAGTGGCTTGTGATTGGCTGCCTCTCAGAACGACGCTGGAACGAGGAGCTGTTAGTAGAGTTGGAATTGATTTTTAAAGTACCAATATAGCGGTTGGGGGTGGGAGGGCTGCCCTACAATATGTATGTAAGTTATTCTGAGGGTAGAGATGCCCTTTAATAGAGAGCTTTGTGTTTTATAGAAAACTTTTAATAGTTTTAACATATTGTTATACATCGTTAATTCATTATTCTCATGTGTATCAATTAAAGGGATTTTCTTTGTTTCACTGACAGCATTGAAGTATTGGTTCCCCCAACCTAGACCTCGCAAGGTTTTAATCCTTCTGCGCGAGATCCGTACACTTACCGGCACTCGTTCACCCTGCCTGTTCCTGCTGTGTTCCGGGCCTTTTCTAAGATGGCAGCCGAGAAGAGGGGCCAGACCATCAGCGGGAATCAGTGATTGGCTGATGTTTACTATCTTTTTTAAAAAATTTAGTAGCGTGTAACCTTGTTTTAAAAAATTTCTACTTTATTACAGATATTAAAAAAATATTGCACATACAGTAATTTATGGAGTTTTCTTGATACTTTGTATAAATAGATAATAAAGAGAATAAAATCTTTATATATACTCTGACCCTGTAGACCAGCCTCTTATGTATTACATTGAATCACAGAGATCAAATAAAGTTTCTTTTCAGAAAGATTTGCATCTACATCATCTTTGTTCTTTATTACCCATCACCACCTACGAATCCTGGAACAGAGGATTCTGGGTAATTACTTACTAGTGATGAATAAAGATGGCTCAAACCTACTTCAAGACGCCAATTTGACCAACAATCCAGTCTCAATTGGTGATGATCTGTGTATGTCCCATTATGTGGACCCAATGTCCCAGGCACAAAAGAAATGATGAAGTAGCTCAGATCATAACATTGACATTTTGTAGCCAGGAGACTCCCAGATCTTAATCCATTAGAAACTGTGGTCAGTGGAGATGGCCGAACTAACCCATAAAGTCAATGGAGGAAGGAAATATTTGAAAAGTTCAGATTAAATACAGCTAAACTAACAATGGTAACTTACGTAATGCTGTGGCACCTGGGAAATGGTTTGGGAACAATGTAACTGTCACCAAAACTTGTTTTAAACACTTCTACTTCATATCAGGCAATTGTCGGGTTTCGCATGCTACATTTGAGGTTACCAAATTGACCAATACATTCGAGGGTTACCAAAATGACCAAAACATTCGAGGGTTACCAAATGATACATTCAAGGGTTACCAAACGACCATTCATTGAAGGTTACCAAACGATAACATTTGAGGGTTTGCCGAAATTGGCCAATACATTCGAGGGTTATAAATGATAATTCAAAGGATTACCAATGATACATTTGAGGGTAACAAACTAAACATCCAAGGGTTACCAAATAGACTGCTACATTCGAAGGTTACCAAACGATACATTCGATGGGTACCAAAATCGACCGCTACATTAGAAAGGTAACCAAACGATAATTTGAGGGTTACTGAAATAGACCGCTACATTCTAGGGTTATCGAATTGGCCGCTACATTCGAGGGTTTACCAAATTATATATTGTAGGGTTTTCGAAATGCGCCGCTTTCCAGGGTTACTGGTTAAGAATTTGATAATTACGGATTTTTCAATTATCGAAAATAAGTCTGTGAGTTCTGAAAACCAAAACTAGTTGGATAGAGTTCAGATAGTTAAAGTTCATCCAAACTCATAAAGTTCGGCCCCTGTTCTCAAAATGAGTGGAAAAAGCAGAAGCTTACAAACATGATAAAATTATTCAAAGCAACAATGGATCATCATCAGTCAGAATTTGGCTAGAATCTGATATCCAGTACGTAACCAACATGGTCAATATTGTTCTGCAAACATTATATGCTTGCCAATAAAAACCTTTGAAATTAAGGTGCATACACCAGAGTGATCACAGGGTCTGTTCTGCAATGCACGATGTGTATGCACACGTACCGTTTCGGATGATAATCGTGCCGTGTAATTGGTGCTTTTTACAGCCATTCTTTAAACTTTTGGCCATAACAGTAAGTCTGTCTGGGTTTTATGTAGTTATGGTTCAACTCATATGGTATATATGTATATTAATCCTAAAGGAATGTTACACTGAAAAAAATGACTTTGCCTCATCTAACTATAAATGAATTACATTGTAAGCAGCACTGATGTGTTTGTGTTGCTGGCATGACTTCCATCCACACTGTTTTTGCTCAGGCTCAGTCCCTCAGCCCCCTGCCAGACTATTGACTCTCTGTGAGGGCAGCATGCTCAGTAACCACTTTGAGGCAGCATTGGGAAGAGTGAATTTCTCACTTGAAGTTCACGTACCAATTTCACCATTCCAGCAGCACGCAGATCAACACATACAGAACAGAGGTTTATGAGTTCTAAGGCACTTGATTGACAGAGGAAATAAGGGAAAGATCAACAATAAAATGGTACAGTGATACAGTTGGGAATAATTATAGGTTTCTAGTAATGGGTATTTAAAAAAAAAAAAACATTTCCAGGTGTGCAATCATTAACAGTAAATGAGATGAGAAAGTATTGTGAAGATTGTGAAAATTAAGGGCATCTTACTTAAAAAAAGTTATTTTAATTTGACCATTACGGAATTATAATTCTTCCCAACCAGAATTTTTTTTATGATGGTTTGCCCTCAATTCTTTAGATATCCAATTTAAAACATCTCACAGTGCATTCAGCTGTCAATCAAGTGCCTTGCTGTCATAAACTTTTTACTGTGAGCAGTTTTGCTGTAGCTGGAATTGTGGCAGAGTTTGACAGTTAGAATGCTGTGTGCTGTGTGCAGGTTTGACTGTGTGGTTTGTGGAAAAAAGTCAGGTCAGGTGGAAGGGGTGAAGTGGGTGGTAAAAGAGGGAGGCGGGTAGACTGTTTCTAGCAAAACATGTGCTGGATTGAAGGCATGCAGTAACAGAAATAAAACTATAGGTTGACTTATAATAAACGAAGCAGTGGTTCTGCAGCTTTTTACAATCTTTTGGTGAACTCAACGTTCCTCCATAGTGAGTTCAGCATCTTCAGAATTGCATATACTGTCAGCTTTTGTCTTCATCCTGATGGGATGTTTGGTTTGTTTGAGAGAAGTTGAATGGGCATAATGAATACGTCTGTGTCTTCTGTCCTTTGTTTCTACATGAAGAAACAATAGGTCATTGTTTTCATTAGGGTCATTTTATAGGGGTAAATTCACCATGAAATAAATGCAGAATTCCTGTAAAAGCATATGTGGTAATGAAACTGTGGTCATTCATAGAGGGGGAAGTTGTTTAGTGATCCTGATGGCATGACAGTAAGATACATAGGGAGATAATATAAAATAATAAACATTCCATCGTTTAAATTGTGCTAATTTTGCCCCAACCAATCAGATGTTATTTAAACATTTGAAAAGCTAACATCTGATTGGTTGGGGCAAAAATTAGCCCATTTTACCGCTATGAACTTTTATGCATCTCCTGTAAAGTAACATAGTAATGGAGGTTAAAAAAACAGAAATTAAAGAGCATGCCCCCCCCCCCCTAGCAATACCTACTGTATACATTACCTTCCCCATACTTCCAAACCCTGAGATTTGATATATACTTACCTCACAGCAAGCCCTGAAGCTCGGTATACTTACCTTTCTCTCTGCAGTAAAGGCGGATGCTGCAAAAGAGCCGCGCCCTCCTATGACGTACCGGATGTATAGATTTTTTGCTGGGATGGACTTGCCCTTAAAACTATTTATTCTACATATAAGGACTCTTAATGTAAGGAGATTAGATAATACTGTATGATGAAGATTTTGGGAGAGGAAAGTGGGTTATCTTTAAAGAGTAACTGTGGTCTACAACAAGTGTCATTTTAAAAGCGTTATTCTCTACCTTTCAAACAAGGGTGAGGTCTCAGCGTCTATGGCTCTTAAGTTATAGGCATGTAAAGTTACACTTCCTTGCACTTCCTGATGAGTGAGACTGTGACACTCACATGATGGCTGTTTGTGAAGAGCCCAACCCCACAATAGCTCAATTCTTTTATAAAGACTACAGACCAGCAATCATTCTCTACCCCTTTCACTTTATGTAAGCGACAATTGGGATGGGCTGATGATTCAGTTAGATAATGATTAATCTGTCCCAGCAGTGGGCATGCTCACGCCTTAGAGATTGGGGGAAAAGTCAGTCGGCTGGTTAGTGTCACACGATCACAGTACTAGCAAGAAAAAACACCCTTTTATACTGCTAACTTGGGATAGTCTGAAGCTAGAAGCATGATCTATGGAATTATTTAAAAGTAGGAGTGTGTTCTATTTAATAAACCCACAGAGATGGAGGCAATTAGTTGAGTAGAGGCAATAAAAATTACATTTTTGACTTCCCTTTCTTTGGAGTTCATTAACAATGTCAGTACTCATGTCAGGTCCTATACACTTTTGCTAATATTGAACAAACATATTTGAAAACTTGAAGTGAGAAGAACAAGTATGACCAAATCACGGTCCCTAAACATACAAGTTGTCCATGGAGATTGTAGGATTTTATCAAGATCTTACACTGCATCGCTGTAAATGGAATCTTTACAACGTCTATGGTGTTTGATTTTGGATGATAGTATTTTTTTTTATTTCTATGTTATATTAGTTATACAACATTACTGGAAAATAGGATACTAAAACTCTCAGGGGGACTTAAAAGTCATTACTATGTAATTTACTGTCGGACCTTGATTTTCAGCTAAGAAGCGAAGGTCTTAATAAAACAATAGAACATGTAGCAGGATATGTTAGGAAGTTCAGTTTATGCATAATCATCCAAAATGGATGTCAACAATTCCAGAAGTCCATTTTCTGATGCATTTGGGATCAAAGAGGAAAAACCCCCACCCCCTCAGCTGGTTTTCTCTTCTATTGACAACTGTTAGGTAAGGTTAAAAAAAAGGAGGGTATAAAAGGTTGGACTGATGGACGTATGTGTTTAGACAACCTCCAATACTATGTTACTATGTAACTGTTATACAGACATTATGGTAGGGTATAAAGGCTGGACTAGATGGACGTATGTCTTTATACAACCTCCAACTACTATGTTACTGTGTAACTGTTAACAGACATTATGGGTTAGGGTTTAAAGGCTGGACTAGATGGACGTTTATGTCTAATACAACCTCAATCCTATGTTACTATGTAACTGTTATACAGACATTATGGGTAGGGTATAAAGTTGGAAGATGGACGTATGTGTTATACAACCTCCAATACTATGTTACTATGTAACGTTATACAGACATTATGGGTAGGGTATAAAGGTTGACTAGTGGAGGATGTCTTTATACAACCTCCAATACTATGTTACTATGTAACTGTTATACAGACATTATGGGTAGGGTATAAAGGTTGGACTAGATGGACGATGTGTTATACAACCTCCAATACTATGTGACTATGTAACTGTTATACAGACATTATGGGTAGGGGGTATAAAGGTTGGACTAGATGGACGTATGTGCTTATACAACTCCAATACTATGTTACTATGTAACTGGTATACAGACATTATGGGTAGGGTAGTATAAAGGCTGGACTAGATGGACGAGTATGTTATACAACCTCCAATATATGTTACTATGTAAACTGGTATACAGACATTATGGGTAGGGTATAAAGGTTGGAACTAGATGACTTATGTGTTTTATACAAACCTCCAATACTATGTTACTATGTAACTGTGATACAGACATTATGGGTAGCGGTATAAAGGGGACTAGATGGACGTATGTCTTTATACAACCTCAATACTATGTTACTGTGTAACTGTTATACAGACATTCTGGGTAGGTAGCAAAGGTGTGAGACTAGATGGACGGTATATGCTTCAATTCAACCTCCAATCTCATGTTACTATGATAAAACTGTTCTACAGCCTTATGGTAGGGTATATAAAGGTTGACTAGTGGATGCGATGTGGTTGATACAAACCTCCAAGTACTATGTACTATGTAAATGTATACAGGACATTAGGGGTAGGGTATAAAGGTTGGACTAGAGTGCGATGGATTGTGTTTTATAAACCTCCCATGACTATGTTACTATGTACTGTTATACAGACATTATGGGTAGTAGGGTTATACGGTTGGCACCTAGACTGGCCGTTGTGCTTATACCCCCTCCCATTACTCTGTTCGTCTGTACTGTTTCAGCCCTTATGGGTCGGGTCTAGGCTGGCACA